>CM059331.1:0-190000 GCA_030340685.1 Protosalanx chinensis | reverse complement strand
TAGCAGGTGCAACTGAGGAGAGATGCTTTGGACAAATATTATCAAAGATTTGAAAGTTGTGGAAGATTAGGAGAGGTCTGCTGGGGAGAGGTCTGCTAGGGAGAGGTCTGCTGGGGAGAGGTCTGCTGGGGAGAGGTCTGCTGGGGAGAGGTCTGCTAGGGAGAGGTCTGCTAGGGAGAGGTCTGCTAGGGAGAGGTCTGCTGGGGTGAGGTCTGCTGGGGAGAGGTCTGCTGGGGAGAGGTCTGCTGGGGAGAGGTCTGCTAGGGAGAGGTCTGCTAGGGAGAGGTCTGCTAGGGAGAGGTCTGCTAGGGAGAGGTCTGCTGGGGAGAGGTCTGCTAGGGAGAGGTCTGCTGGGGTGAGGTCTGCTGGGGAGAGGTCTGCTGGGGAGAGGTCTGCTGGGGAGAGGTCTGCTAGGGAGAGGTCTGCTAGGGAGAGGTCTGCTAGGGAGAGGTCTGCTAGGGAGAGGTCTGCTGGGGAGAGGTCTGCTAGGGAGAGGTTTGCTAGGGAGAGGTCTGCTGGGGAGAGGTCTGCTGGGGAGAGGTCTGCTGGGGAGAGGTCTGCTAGGGAGAGGTCTGCTAGGGAGAGGTCTGCTAGGGAGAGGTCTGCTAGGGAGAGGTCTGCTGGGGAGAGGTCTGCTGGGGAGAGGTCTGCTAGGGAGAGGTCTGCTAGGGAGAGGTCTGCTGGGGAGAGGTCTGCTAGGGAGAGGTCTGCTGGGGTGAGGTCTGCTAGGGAGAGGTCTGTTAGGGAGAGGTCTACTGGGGAGAGGTCTGCTGGGGAGAGGTCTGCTGGGGAGAGGTCTGCTGGGGTGAGGTCTGCTGGGGAGAGGTCTGCTGGGGAGAGGTCTGCTGGGGAGAGGTCTGCTAGGGAGAGGTCTGCTAGGGAGAGGTCTGCTAGGGAGAGGTCTGCTAGGGAGAGGTCTGCTGGGGAGAGGTCTGCTAGGGAGAGGTTTGCTAGGGAGAGGTCTGCTGGGGAGAGGTCTGCTGGGGAGAGGTCTGCTGGGGAGAGGTCTGCTAGGGAGAGGTCTGCTAGGGAGAGGTCTGCTAGGGAGAGGTCTGCTGGGGAGAGGTCTGCTAGGGAGAGGTCTGCTAGGGAGAGGTCTGCTAGGGAGAGGTCTGCTGGGGAGAGGTCTGCTAGGGAGAGGTCTGCTGGGGTGAGGTCTGCTAGGGAGAGGTCTGCTAGGGAGAGGTCTACTGGGGAGAGGTCTGCTGGGGAGAGGTCTGCTAGGGAGAGGTCTGCTAGGGAGAGGTCTGCTGGGGAGAGGTCTGCTGGGGAGAGGTCTGCTGGGGAGAGGTTCTGCTGGGGGAAGGTCTGCTGGGGAGAGGTCTGCTGGGGAGAGGTCTGCTGGGGAGAGGTCTGCTGGGGAGAGGTCTGCTGGGGAGAGGTCTGCTGGGGAGAGGTCTGCTGGGGAAGGTCTGCTAGGTTAGGTTTAGGTGTGTAAAGACCTGGAACCAGGATAAGTGCATGGGAACAAATATTGATGCCTTTATCTCTTCCACTCTGCTAATGACATGAGGATTGGACGCACGCAACAACATCTCTGTGTTATTTCCAACTAGCACAATCAGTAGGAAAGCTGTTGCCTGCTGAAAGCTGATAAATGTGTTACTGTCCTTTTGCAGTCTCTATATTTAGCTTGAGAAGATGCTAGCTGTTTCTGCCTTGTTGGAAATAGCTTCCTGATGCAGCTGTCACATGTCATGATATCCAGAGAGCCCAGGAAGGACTTGGCAGGTCTGGATCTTAATTCCACGTTGACTAATATTAGATGAACACACCGTGAAAATCATGTAAATATACACACATTATTTCTGTGTTGTATTTTACTAGTGTTTGTTGGTGTGTCACTTAGTGAGGGAGAAGGGAGAGAGGGAGAGGTGGGGAGAGATGGAGAGACATGGAGAGGTGGGGAGAGATGGAGAGGTGGGGAGAGAGGGAGAGACATGGGAGAGGTGGGGAGAGATGGAGGGAGATGAGAGGAGAGAGAGGGAGAGGTGGGGAGAGATGGAGAGGTGGGGAGAGAGGGAGAGAGATGAGAGTAGAGAGAGGGAGAGGTGGGGAGAGATGGAGAGAGAGGGAGAGATGGGGAGAGATGGAGAGGTGGGGAGAGATGGAGGGAGAGGTAGGGAGAGATGGAGGGAGATGGCAGTAGAGAGAGGGACAGTTGTTATACATGAATGCCTTGTAGTTGGCAGTGCTGACTCATACTTTTTCTGACTGTTTCCAAATGTGAGCACTAATAATGTTGTCTTGCTTAATCTGGCTCATGCATTTGTTTAAACAATCCGGGGAAATCAGTCTAATGCAGTGTGATGTTTAGAGGCACAGCAACTTATTCACTGTGTATATTGATGGAAGTGTTGTTTCAGCGATTTGTGGGAAATATGACACAATTATATAAATACAATGAAATAATATATGCTTAGGTTTGACGGTTTTCACCGAAATCTAATATATTTTTGAAAGATACTTTTGGTGTCTTTTTGCCTTTATTATTCAGTACTTGAGAGCAGGGAGATAAAGATGTTCAGAGTGAGAGGAGGTTTATTACTGGAATATTTTGGGGAATTTTCATGAGCTGGAAATTATTTTTGTTGGTAAAACCTAAACCAAGGAAACAAATACAAATTGTTTTGATGAACTTTAAAACTATTTGACACAGTTGGTCAAACTCCCTTGAATAACCAGAACTGAACCTACATCTATGAACTTCAACTCTGCAACACAGTGAGACTGAGATGTTAAACACCTTCTGACCTGATGTTTCCACATCCCAAACTAAGGAGCTCAGGAACCCCTGGGAGAGACGCTCGTCATGACAACCTGTCTGGTTCAAAGACATCTTCCTGGGGGGGGCCATCTTAGCTTCTCTGTGAGTAAACATCCGACTCATCATTAGCATTAGCATCATTAGCATTAGCATACTTAACGGTACTGTCTTTAGAATAATTAGCATTTACAGCATAAGCATCAGTCAACTATATGGAGATATGAATAACCACCGAAGTAATGCTCTGTGTCTCTCAGTGTCCCTCTATGTGTCTCTCAGTGTCCCTCTATGTGTCTTTCAGTGTCCCTCTATGTGTCTCTCAGTGTCCCTCTATGTGTCTCTCAGTGTCCCTCTATGTGTCTCTCTGTGTCCCTCTATGTGTCTCTCAGTGTCCCTCTATGTGTCTCTCTGTGTCCCTCTCTGTGTCTCTCTGTGTCCCTCTCTGTGTCTCTCTGTGGCCCTCTATGTGTCTCTCTGTGTCCCTCTATGTGTCTCTCAGTGTCCCTCTATGTGTCTTTCAGTGTCCCTCTATGTGTCTCTCAGTGTCCCTCTATGTGTCTCTCAGTGTCCCTCTATGTGTCTCTCTGTGTCCCTCTATGTGTCTCTCAGTGTCCCTCTATGTGTCTCTCAGTGTCCCTCTATGTGTCTCTCTGTGTCCCTCTATGTGTCTCTCAGTGTCCCTCTATGTGTCTCTCTGTGTCCCTCTCTGTGTCTCTCTGTGTCCCTCTATGTGTCTCTCTGTGTCCCTCTGTGTGTCCCTCTCTGTTCCCCTGTGTCTCTCTGTCTGTCCCTCTGTGTCCCTCTGTGTGTCCCTAACCCTAACCCTACTAACCCACCCTAACCCTACTAACCCACCCTAACCCTACTAACACACCCTAACTCACCCTACTAACCCTACTAACTCACCCTAACCCTACTAACACACCCTAACTCACCCTAACACACCCTAACTCACCCTAACCCTACTAACCCACCCTAACCCACACTAACACACCATAACTCACCCTAACCCTACTAACACACCCTAACTCACCCTAACACACCCTAACTCACCCTAACCCTACTAACCCTACTAACCCACCATAACCCTACTAACTCACCCTAACCCTGCTAACCCACACTAACTCACCCTAACCCTAACTGGGTGGGTCAGTAGGGTAAGGCTTCTGCTGCCTTCTTTCAGAACAAAATTAGTAAATGACAAATGAAACGTGACGAATTAGCATAAAAAACATCCCAAATGTTCTTATAAGATTTTTACTTACAGCAGATCTTTTGGGTTTGCCAAGTGTGCAGTGCAATATGTGTGACGTGAGATGTTTTACATGAATGTTTAATGCCAGATTTTTGGTCTGCCAAAAGCAGCCTAGCAGAGAGAGCTCTGATTGGCCGCCTGTCGAGTCCTAGAGCCCCTTGGGAACAATGAAATGAGGGTCTCATTGACTGTGTACTGAAGAATCTGGAGAGAGAGGAGGGCTCTAACATGCCCATCAACTACTGAGGAATCAGGAGAGAGGAGGGATCAGGAGAAAGGAGGGCTCTAACATGTCAATCAACTAGGAGCTCAAGGTTTGGTTTGTTGTCTTTCTTATTCGTGCTACCTCCAGCATCCCTCCTCCCTCCTCCTCTCCTCCCTCCTCCCCTCCTCCCCTCCTCCTCTCCTCCCTCCTCCCCTCCTCCTCTCCTCCCTCTCAGCTCTCCTAGGGGTGTGTCTCTGCACGGTGTGCGTGTGTGAAGCGTCTGTCTCTGCCTCTGCTGCTGCATCTGCCGCAGAACAGCTCTCTCACTCCCTCTCTCTTTCTCTCTCTCTCTCTCTTTCTCTCTCTCCCTTCTCTCTTCTCTCCACCCCCTCTGCCTCCTCTCTCTTTCTCTACCTCTCTAGCTCACATTTACCTACTGCCTCATCTAAACATTATCTCTCTAAATCTCGGCTTTTGTCTTTACTTCTCTCTCTCTTCCTGTCTTCTCTCTTTTCACCTCTCTTCCCCTGTCTGTATCTTGCGGATGTTTGGCAGTGTTGCCTGCACACAGACAGGCTCTCCATCCAGGGTGTGGAGGGATCCATGGGGCAGTTGTTGTCTGTCCGGCTAGAGTCCTTTCGTCAGAGGGGCGAGTCTTAAAGCCCACATCACACACAGAGGATTGAGCCCACATCCCCCTCCCCTCTCCCAGCTCTGTCTCTCTCTCTCTCTCTCTCTCTCTGTCTCTCTATCTCTCTCTCGTTACTTCCTCGCTCTCTCTCCTAGACCGCAGCCTCCAAGAACAGCCGCCGCATCCGTTCTTTAGAACAGCCCCCACCCTCCTCCTCCTCTCCCTCTCTCTCTCTCTCTCTCTCTCTCTCTCCGTCTCTGCTGTTTGCCAGTGGGGGAATGTAGAGAGGACCAGCCAGCCAGCAGCGGTCTTCGTTTGAAGCAGAGTGAGATTTTGAGCTCTGACTGCCGGAGCCAAACGGACAATTCAAACAGGAAGATCAGGATCTCTGGATCAGTGGCAGTTCCCCCTCCTTTTCCTCCACCCCTCCCTGCTGAGGAGAGAGCGAGCAGGGGCGAGCGAGCAGGGGCGAGCGAGCAGGGGCGATCTCTCTCTGCATCCCCCTGCTTCTGTGTCAGTGTCTGGTTGCTGCTCCTGAACAGCAGCATCTCCGGAGATGTGTGTGCAGCAGGCAGCCGAGGGAACGATCCAGAGCATCTGAAACAGAGGATCCAGAGGACCACAGTGTCAAGGCAGAGCAGCAGTGAGGAGCAGTTTGGGATCAAAGTGTTTTTCAGCATCGTGAGGGTGCAGCCTGGGTGGATTGGTTAATCCACACACACAAACACAAGCTCACCCACACTGGGATTTACAGCAGAGCTCAGAAGACGGCTGGGGATCGATACTCTGCCTGTGTTTTCCCTCTGCATTCCACCTCCATCAGGGGACGGCTGCTTCCTGGGATTACCTTCGTTACTGCTGAACTGAGGAGAGGCGTGTCTCCACCCTCGCTGCCTCACCTGCCCTCGTCTAACCTGTGTGTGTGTGTGTGTGTGTGAGTGTGTGTGTGTGTGTTTGTACTCTGCTCTGTGCTAATGGAGCATGGTTCTGCTTGTGTGTGCATTAGTGTGAGCTCCCCAGCTTGTAATTACTGGTCTTGTGTGTGAGACGAAAGTGTGTCTTGTTAGGTTTGCTCCAGTGTGTGTGTGTGTGTGTGTGTGTGTGTGCATGTTGCTATTAGACTGCAGGTGCTTTGTGGGTATGTGGTAAGATGCCCAGTGTCAGCTGTGTACCCTGTCCCCTCCCTTGTGCATGCCCTGTTGTGATAGGGTCCCCAGTTTGACCCCTGACCCCCCACCTAGCTTGGCAGAATGAGCGAGCGTTCGGGTGCCAGCACGCTGGCTGCCATGAGCCTGGAGGAGCCAGGGGGGTGAGCAGGCGTCACCACGGGCCCCGGGGCCTCTGCGCTGTGGGCCCTGTGCTCTCCTGCCCCGGCAGCAGACCTGGCTGTGTGCTGTACCCCTGGTCATGGGCTTTGTGGGGCTCGGCCTCAGCCTGATGCTGCTGAAGTGGATCGTAGTTGGCTCTGTCCGGACTATGTCCCCACAGACCTGGTGGACGCCAAGGCCATTGGCCTGGACCCTATCTTCATGTCCCAGCCCAGCGCGGTGCCCAAGGGCTCAGACAGTTCCACCCTGCCCTCTCCAGTGTCCAGCACCACCCCCCTGGCTGCTGATGGGACAGCTCCCGCCCCCAGGACTCGAGCCGATCCACCTGCCAACCACTCGGCCAATGGAGTCCTGCCAACGGAGGCAGTAACCGTGCCCCGGACCTCTACAACCGTGTGGGGAACCACATCCCCGTTACCACAACAACCACCCGCCCACCACGCGGCCCTGTGCCAGGGAGGGATGTGACCCCTCGTGGCACCGCCACACGCAGAGAGAACGGGCAGAGCAGCGGACGCAACGGGGCGTCCAACCCACGGCAACGAACCACCTCCACTACAACCACCACCACCTTGGGGTCCCCCACCACCCCATCTGGCACTAAGGGCCCCCATAAGGTGCCCCCCCCCACTGTGGCCCCCTGGACCCCCCTGAAGCCAACACGCTGGAGTAGCGGTCGTCCTCCCAAGGCCCCCCCCAAGGCCCCCCCCCAAGGCCCCCGCCACACGGCCTCCCCACCGCTTCAGAACACGTGAGTCTGAGCTTCTATTAAAGGGTGTAAGGGAGAGGGGCACTGTGCGAGGGAGAGGGGGGGGGGCACTGTGCGAGGGAGGGGGGGGGGCACTGTGCGAGGGAGGGGGGGGCACTGTGCGAGGGAGAGGGGGGGCACTGTGCGAGGGAGAGGGGGGGGGCACTGTGCGAGGGGAGAGGGGGGGCACTGTGCGAGGGAGAGGGGGGGGCACTGTGCGAGGGAGAGGGGGGGCACTGTGCGAGGGAGAGGGGGGGGCACTGTGCGAGGGAGAGGGGGGGCACTGTGCGAGGGAGAGGGGGGGGCACTGTGGCGAGGGAGAGGGGGGGGGCACTGTGCGTGTGTGTTGACGTACATATGCGTATGCTTGCGTACAACATCTGAGCTCTGCCTGTTGTGTAAGTGGAATAAAAGGTGTTACTGTACTTGCTGGTGTACTAAGCCTCTCCTGGATGTTGGTCTGTTCAGCTGTTTAACATGCAAACACAAAGGACTAACAGATCATCACACAGAAGCTTTCTTCAGCACTACACACACATCTGCCCGTCCTCCCATTTGTTCTTCTATCTCATCTTTATCTCTCAACTTGAACATTAACCAGATTAGCATCTGCTCCAGTGTAGGCTACACTTGATATGTCTGCTATTACACAAGGCTACATCTCTGGTAACGATGTCATTACACAAGGCTACATCTCTGGGAATGGTGCTATGACATTGTCCTGTTCTCTCTCTGGGAAGACCAGGTGGGTGTAGACCAGGTGGGTGTAGACCAGGTGGGTGTAGACCAGGTGGGTGTAGACCAGGTGGGTGTAGACCAGGTGGGGACAGGGGGAAAGAGGGGAGAAAGGAATAAAGGGTTCTATTGATATGTTGAACCAAGAACCAGAGAGTGTGTCTGGGGGAGAAGATCATGCTGACTGAACCATGGAGAGAGAGAGAGAGAGAGAGAGAGAGAGAGAGGGAGAGAGAGAGGGGGAGAGAGAGAGGGGGAGAGAGAGAGAGAGAGAGAGAGAGAGGGGGAGAGAGAGAGAGAGAGGGGGAGAGAGAGAGAGAGAGAGGGGGAGAGAGAGAGGGGGAGAGAGAGAGAGAGAGAGAGAGGGGGAGGGAGAGAGAGAGAGAGAGAGAGAGGGGGAGAGAGAGAGAGAGGGGGAGAGAGAGAGAGGGGGAGAGAGAGAGAGAGAGGGGGGAGAGAGAGAGAGAGAGAGGGGGGGAGAGAGAGAGAGAGGGGGGGAGAGAGAGAGAGAGAGAGGGGGAGAGAGAGAGAGGGAGAGAGGGGGAGAGAGAGAGAGGGAGAGAGAGAAGGAGAGAGAGGGCGAGAGAGAGAGAGAGAGAGGGGGGGAGAGAGAGAGAGAGAGGGGGAGAGAGAGAGAGAGGGGGAGAGAGAGAGAGGGAGAGAGAGAAGGAGAGAGAGAGGGAGAGAGAGTGAGGGAGGGTGGGTGGGCGGGAGCAAGGGAGGGTAGAGAGAGGTAGGATTAAAGATGGCGGCTATAGGAAGACAGAGGTATTTTTGCAAATTTAGTATTCTGTAAAAAGACAGACTCTGTGAATATTTACTGCACAAGAAATGTGTTTTACTATCCCTGGGGAGTTTCTCCTACGATGGGTGACTGTGTGAATACTGAATACGCATGCATGTTGAAATGTTAAACTTGTGGTTGAGATATTGTAGGCCACGTTCTCTTTGATAACATTTCAAAAGGAATATGATACGAAGTGTATAAATATCCTATTGATATTTGATGTTGTGTTTAAGTGAGCAGGCTGGGTTCTTCACCAGCTGAAAACAGATGTTTTGTTTTAGCTGAGGAAGTAAATAATTAAGAGTGTCAATTTTCTCAATCGATATTCTTAGACCAAAGGAAGGTCAGGGGTGGTTCAATACCCCAATATCCCAACACAGGTTCTTTATATATTAGTTCTAACCTGAACCCAGACTCTCCAGCGAGCATCCTGAACTGACACATGTGAGTCTGTGAGAAGCATGAGGACCTTCTGATGAGACTGAGAGGAAGGACGTGTACTAGCACTGATTATAATCAGAGGCAGAGCTAGAGGCAGAGCAAGAGGCAGAGCAAGAGAGGCAGAGACAGAGCAAGAGAGGCAGAGACAGAGCAAGAGAGGCAGAGAGGCTGAGCTGGAGGCAAAGCTAGTGGCAGACTGAGCTAGAGGCAGAGCAAGAGGCTGAGCAAGAGGCTGAGGTAGTATTAGAGGCTGAGCTAGAGTCAGAGGTAGTATTAGAGGCTGAGCTAGAGTCAGAGGTAGTATTAGAGGCTAAGCTAGAGTCAGAGGTAGTATTAGAGGCTGAGCTAGAGTCAGAGGTAGTATTAGAGGCTGAGCTAGAGTCAGAGGTAGTATTAGAGGCAGACACCTCAGGGATTTAAGTGGTGCAGAAATGTTGCACCAAGGCTGTTTCCAGATCAAGCCTATATTAATAATTTCATTCAAATATGAATGTGTTGTTTATACTTAAACAGTTGAAACATAAATGAAGCATGATTTCAGCATTCACTGAGAAACAACTGAGCCTTTGTTTGGCACGATAACAAAAACACAAGGCAGCTCTACTAGTCAGCACATCCAGTCGATTAAGCAGAGAACTGCAGGGTGATCCATGTGGGCTGATGGGCTGTGGTGTTGCTACACTCAGGCCTCAGGCTGTGTTAGCATGTTGCCTCTCAAGCTCGGCTCACAGCTATAAACATGTTTTACTGTCACAGCACAGTCTCACAGGGCCGGAGCTTTATAGGCACTTTGTATAGCATGTAGCTAACTTACTGAGGTAACCAACATGTTACTGAGCACACTGAAGATGCTGCTGTCACACTGCTACTGCTGTGAGCTTCACCATCTGATGGACTGTGTGTGGGGTGTGTGGCGTGTGTGGGTGTGTGTAGGGTATGTGAGGTGTATGGGGTGTATGGGGTGTGTGTGTAGGGTATGTGAGGTGTGTGGGGTGTGTGGTGTGTGGAGCAGAAGAGATGAGGAGGAGAGATGAGGAAGAGAGATGAGGAGAGATGATGAGGAGAGATGAGGAGGAGAGATGAGGAGAGATGAGGAGGAGAGATGAGGAGAGATGAGGAGGAGAGATGAGGAGGAGAACAAGAGAGTTTATAACTGAGCTGTGTTGGGCTGTGGGTCTATTCCTCTGATAGTGTGTTGGGGGCAGGGAGTCTTCACACTAACACATCATTGTAATTCAACACACACCTCACAGTCAGTCATGAGCCAACCAGCCAGCTAGCTGTTGTGTAGCGGAATCTTTTCCAGATAGCGGAACATTAGGCAGTACACACACACACACAGAAACACACACACAAAACAATACACACACATACACAGGGGGCAACCCTTACAACAAAGTCTAAATGGATCAACATCTGCCATAACATGTACAGAAGGATTTGGATGTGACAGAAGGGCGGGAGCTAGTTCTGTGACACGTTAAGGCCCCATGTTCCCCATCCTGACTACACAGGCACACGAGCGTGCAGAGAGACCGAGAGGAGGGAGGGAATTAAAAAACCCTCCTCTCTCTCTAGAGAGGCTCATATTTTCTCTCTCTCAGGCCCTCTGTGGCCCCAGATGTGGCAGTCCCAAGATGCACTTGGCCTGATCCAAGCCCAGCTTCACTCAGCTCATCTTCACTCAACCCAGAGGACCTGAGAGGGTGGAGCTGAGAGGGTGGAGCTGAGAGGGTGGACCTGAGAGAGTGGAGCTGAGAGGGTGGAGCTGAGAGAGTGGAGCTGAGAGGGTGGAGCTGAGAGGGTGGAGCTGAGAGGGGTGGAGCTGAGAGGGTGGAGATAAGAGAGTGGAGCTGAGAGGGTGGAGCTGAGAGGGGTGGAGCTGAGAGGGTGGAGATAAGAGAGTGGAGCTGAGAGAGTGGAGCTGAGAGAGTGGAGCTGAGAAGGTGGAGCTGAGAGGGTGGAGCTGAGAGAGTGGAGCTGAGAGAGTGGAGCTGAGAAGGTGGAGCTGAGAGGGTGGAGCTGAGAGAGTGGAGCTGAGAGAGTGGAGCTGAGAGGGTGGAGCTGAGAAGGTGGAGCTGAGAGGGTGGAGCTCAGAGGGGTGGAGCTGAGAGGGTGGAGATAAGAGAGTGGAGCTGAGAAGGTGGAGCTGAGAGGGTGGAGCTGAGAGGGGTGGAGCTGAGAGGGTGGAGATAAGAGAGTGGAGCTGAGAGGGTGGAGCTGAGAGGGGTGGAGCTGAGAGGGTGGAGATAAGAGAGTGGAGCTGAGAGGGTGGAGCTGAGAGGGTGGACCTGAGAGAGTGGAGCTGAGAGGGGTGGAGTTGAGAGGGTGGAGATAAGAGAGTGGAGCTGAGAGAGTGGAGCTGAGAGGGTGGAGCTGAGAGGGTGGAGCTGAGAGGGTGGAGCTGAGAGAGTGGAGCTGAGAGAGTGGAGCTGAGAGGGGTGGAGCTGATAGAGTGGAGCTGAGAAGCTGAAATGGAGGAGCTGAAACGGTGGAGCTGCTCTGCCTGATGGCTACATCAGACCCCTCCAGTCCTTAAGTTCCCCGGTCTTCCTCTCCTGCAGTCCTCCTCCAGTGGGAAGGGGGGACAGGGTGCGGGGGTGGAGAGGTGTCTGTGGAGAGGGAGACAGGGTGGAGAGGTGTCTGTGGAAAGGGAGACAGGGTGGAGAGGTGTCTGTGGAGAGGGAGACAGGGTGGAGAGGTGTCTGTGGAAAGGGAGACAGGGTGGAGAGGTGTCTGTGGAGAAGGAGACAGGTTGGGCACACAGTGAGGAGCATGGAGGGGAGTGGGTGGGGAGTGGGTGAGGAGTGGGTGGGGTGAAATATTAATGAATGGGAAACATGTGGAAGTAGAGTGGCAGGAAGCCTGAATAATAAATGAGACCTCTAGTAGTTTACTAGAGTGCTGGGATGTCCCATACTGGTAGAGACATACAGACAGACATGTAGACAGACATGTAGAGAGACATGTAGACAGACATGTAGACAGACATGTAGACAGACATGTAGAGAGACATGTAGACAGACATGTAGAGAGACATGTAGACAGACATGTAGACAGACATGTAGAGAGACATGTAGACAGACATGTAGACAGACATGTAGAGAGACATGTAGACAGACATGTAGAGAGACATGTAGACAGACATGTAGACAGACATGTAGAGAGACATGTAGACAGACATGTAGACAGACATGTAGAGAGACATGTAGAGAGACATGTAGAGAGACATGTAGAGAGACATGTAGACAGACATGTAGACAGACATGTAGAGAGACATGTAGACAGACATGTAGAGAGACATGTAGACAGACATGTAGACAGACATGTAGAGAGACATGTAGACAGACATGTAGACAGACATGTAGAGAGACATGTAGACAGACATGTAGACAGACATGTAGAGAGACATGTAGACAGACATGTAGAGAGACATGTAGAGAGACATGTAGACAGACATGTAGAGACGTAGGCAGTGGGAGAGACGTGTGGAGCAGGTTGTGGAGCATGACGCCTGAGGGGAGGGGAGAGGAGGGGAGAGGAGAGAGGAGAGAAGAGAGGAGGGGAGAGGAGAGAGGAGGGGAGAGGAGAGAGGAGAGGAGAGAGGAGAGAAGAGAGGAGGGGAGAGGAAAGGATTGGAGGAGAGAGAGAGGAGAGGAGGGGAGAGGAGAGAAGAGAGGAGGGGAGAGGAAAGGATTGGAGGAGAGAGAGAGGAGAGGAGGGGAGAGGAGAGAAGAGAGGAGGGGAGAGGGGAGAGGAGAGAAGAGAGGAGGGGAGAGGAAAGGATTGGAGGAGAGAGAGAGGAGAGGAGGGGAGAGGAGAGAAGAGAGGAGGGGAGAGGAAAGGATTGGAGGAGAGAGAGAGGAGAGGAGGGGAGAGGAGAGAAGAGAGGAGGGGAGAGGAAAGGATTGGAGGAGACGGTAGGAGAGAAAGGGAGAGGACCAGCTCATTCTCGCTTCACCACACAGCGTTCATCTGCTGCTAATGATCCTTCAGTCAGTCATGCAATGAGGATGCGGGTGGCTTGACAATAGCCGGGGGTAATGAGATAGTGTGACTGCAGGCTCTGGCTGGGCTCAGAGCATTAGACTCATACGTATCTGATCAGTGTGTCAGTCCTCTGGTATTGAATTACAGACCCAAAGGGACCCTCACTTCCGCTATCCATTTACAAACAGACACAGTGAAAGTGGGGTGTGATCAGGAAGACCAGACTGCAGTGTTAGGTAGTGTTGGGGACCAGGCTGCAGTGTTAGGTAGTGTTGGGGACCAGGCTGTAGTGTTGGGTAGTGTTGGGGACCAGAATGCAGTGTTGGGCAGTGTTGGGTTGTGCTGGGAACCAGCATGCAGTTTTGGAGAGTGTTGGGGACCAGACTGCAGTGTTAAGTAGTGTTGGGGACCAGGCTGTAGGTGGGGGCAGTGTTGGATAGTGTTGGGTACTGTTGGGGACCAGGCTGCAGATGGGGGCAGTGTTGGATAGTAGTAGGTAGTGTTGGGGACCAGGCTGCAGGTGGGGGCAGTGTTGGATAGTGTTAGGTAGTGTTGGGGACCATGCTGCAGGTGGAAGCAGTGTTGGATAGTGTTAGGTAGTGTTGGGTACCAGGCTGTAGGTGTTGGGAGTGTTAAGAAGGCTACCTTCACCAGAGTAAAGTGTGTTCAGGTCCAGCTCCTCTAATGATAAAGTCATGGAGTCTTTGAAGGCATTGATGAAGACATTCATTAACACACTCTGTTAAGGGAAAAGGATGTGCTTCATTAGGTCAAATATACTGGTGTTAGTCTGGGTAGATTACAGTAAATATACTGGTGTTAGTCTGGGTAGATTACAGTAAATATACTGGTGTTAGTCTGGGTAGATTACAGTAAATATACTGGTGTTAGTCTGGGTAGATTACAGTAAATATACTGGTGTTAGTCTGGGTAGATTACAGTAAATATACTGGTGTTAGTCTGGGTAGATTACAGTAAATATACTGGTGTTAGTCTGGGTAGATTACAGTAAATATACTGGTGTTAGTCTGGGTAGATTACAGTAAATATACTGGTGTTAGTCTGGGTAGATTACAGTAAATATACTGGTGTTAGTCTGGGTAGATTACAGTAAATATACTGGTGTTAGTCTGGGTAGATTACAGTAAATATACTGGTGTTAGTCTGGGTAGATTACAGTAAATATACTGGTGTTAGTCTGGGTAGATTACAGTAAATATACTGGTGTTAGTCTGGGTAGATTACAGTAAATATACTGGTGTTAGTCTGGGTAGATTACAGTAAATATACTGGTGTTAGTCTGGGTAGATTACAGTAAATATACTGGTGTTAGTCTGGGTAGATTACAGTAAATATACTGGTGTTAGTCTGGGTAGATTACAGTAAATATACTGGTGTTGGTCTGGGTAGATTACAGTAAATATACTGGTGTTAGTCTGGGTAGATTACAGTAAATATACTGGTGTTAGTCTGGGTAGACGACCGTAAATGTACTGGTGTTAGTCTGGGTGAAACTGCTTATCTTCTGTATCTTTGTGAAAGACCAGTACTGAGATATTCTGGAAAACAGACGTCCCTCTTTTGAGCTAAGGTGGCTCAAGATTGACTTTTTAAAAGGGTTTTCATCAACAGCGATGACTGTTATGTGAGTCACGACTCACATGCATCCCTCTGCAGTGTGGAAACTGTTAAATACTCTCACTTTCCCTGCTTAGCGCTTAGCATCTGGGTCCATCATGGGTCCACAGGGAAGTGTTGATTGTGGAGGCTGTCAGCAAGGCTGATTCATGCCAGCGTGTGGCTGAGGGCCATGCTGACGACACCAAGCCCACACACACACACACACACACACAGGACCCCTAACATGGAGGCTCCTTGGTGTTGAAAGAGGTCACCTTTCCTCTGAGCCTCGTGACTCTCTCTCTCTCGCTCTCTCTCTCTGTGTCTCTCTCTCGTATCTCACTCTCTCTATCTGTCTCTCTCTGTCTCTGTCTTTCTCTCTCGTATCGCTTTCTCTCTATCTGTCTCTGTCCAATGAAAACTACAGTGAGTGGCATTCAGGCCTGTTGTGATTTATATATAAAGTGTATCTTTTAATCTTTGGTGTGTAGTCTGTGATGCAGATCTACCATCTGTTTCCAAGACTGTCATCAGCTGGGGAACTTAACCAGCTCTTCTGTGTAGAACATGTTCTTAGGGATGTGCTTCTGTCTAATTATAGAGCATTAACAGTTGAAGATGTAACTCCCCTTGTTGTGTCTGACTGTAG
This sequence comes from Protosalanx chinensis, assembly GCA_030340685.1. Lineage (NCBI taxonomy): Eukaryota > Metazoa > Chordata > Actinopteri > Osmeriformes > Salangidae > Protosalanx > Protosalanx chinensis. Next base: position 174,844 of record CM059331.1, on the reverse strand, counting down.
TCTAGATGGCAGCTGTTCTAAAGACAAGTTAGGTTGTGGTGCATCCGGTGGCAGTTTATCATGAAGCTGAATGGTTTGTCTGTTTTCTGTTGATACCAGGTCCTCCCAGAAACATAGTGTGTCGTTGTTTAGCGAGTTCCTGAGTAGATGACACCAGAACCAACAAGTTCTGAGGCAGCAGGTGTCACATAGCAGCTCCTCAGCTCAGCTCCAGTCTGAGGTCAGTGGATGGAGGTGATAGAGGCATGTAGGAAAAGACTGGCAGCCATGGAGGGATTGAGTGGGGCTACTCTTGTGTTTTTTATGTTATCGTTGTGGTAATCCGTGCATGGTAAAACCTTATCCATGGGGATAATGTGGTAAAACCTTATCCATGGGGATAATGTGGTAAAACCTCACTCCCAAAGAACTCACTCCCAAAGATAACAAGAGCAAAGCTCCTTGGTGTGCTGCTGTTTTTCCCTCCTGATCTATGGACCCTCTGCAGATGTCTTCCTCACTGATTAGTGCAGTCATATCACTTCCTGCTTTAAGCAGACTGATGAAAGGAACAGATCCTAATACTAGATCCATCTTCAGTGTTCCTGCTGAGCAGGGCTGCAGCTGGACAGAGCAGGGCTGCAGCTGGACAGAGCAGGGCTGCAGCTGGACAGAGCAGGGCTGCAGCTGGACAGAGCAGGGCTGCAGCTGGACAGAGCAGGGCTGCAGCTGGACAGAGCAGGGCTGCAGCTGGACAGAGCAGGGCTGCAGCTGGACAGAGCAGACTAGTATCATGTACCATGGAACACCTGTCCCACAGGAAGTCTGGGAGACACACACAGGAAGTGTAGCGTCAAAAACACTTGACAGAAGCTATGTGTGTTCTGGAAACATTACAGCTTCAGTCAACTTTATCATTCTGCTGCTGAACTGCTACTGGTAAAGAGAGGAGGAGAAGAGGAGAGGAGGAGGAGAAGAGGAGGACAGGAGGAGGAGGAGGAGAGGAGGAGGAGGAGAGAAGCTGTTTGTTGTATAAAGAAACGACTACCATGTTGGCACATTTCCAAGAAGCAACACAAAGAATTGAACTTGAAATTATTTGTCTAATTGCCTCTCTCAACACGTCTCCCATGGTTTTGTCATTGACGTGGAAATAATGATACCAGCAGCCCTCAGCCCACACACACGCACACACACGCACGCATGCAAGGAACGAATTTGGTTTTAACATCTTCCTGGTTTTAACATCTTCCTGGTTTTAATATCTTCCTGGTTTTAACATCTTCCTGGTTTTAACATCTTCCTGGTTTTAACATCTTCCTGGTTTTAACATCTTCCTGGTTTTAACATCTTCCTGGTTTTAGCATCTTCCTGGTTTTAACATCTTCCTGGTTTTAACATCTTCCTGGTTTTAATGAAGTGAGCTGGAGTTGGAAGGAGCTGCTCTGCTGCTTGATCCTGCTGGAGCCTCTCTGCTGTTGGATAGAAGGTTTCATTACTGATGTGGGAATATGTTCTGGATGGGTTCTGCTTTCATAAGGATCCTCTATACACACACATCACATATACACACACACACACACACGCACACAGTTTCATCCTTGTAGCCTTGTTGCCATGGCTGCCCATCTGTAGTGTTGATGTGTCTATTTCCTCTCCTGTCATCTCCCACCTCTCCTCTCCTCCTCCCTCCTCCTTCTAGATCAGGGGTGTCAAACTCGTGCCATCGTGGGCCAAGAGGGTGCAGGTTTTCGCGTCAACCAAGCCACTACACCAGCTGATTTCACTAACGAGTTTGATTTCAAGTGGAGAAACTCGTTAGTGAAATCAGCTGGTGTAGGGGCTTGGTTGACGCGAAATACCTGCACCCTCTTGGCCCTCGATGGCACGAGTTTGACACCCCTGATCTAGAAGGAGAAGAGGGGGAGGTGCAGTAGTAGGTCGAGGAGTAGAAGGAGGAGGTGGGAGGAGAAATAGGAGTAGGAGGAGGAGGAAAAAAGAAGGAGGAGGAGGTGGGAGGAGGAGGAGGAAGCCCCCCAGTCCCCCTCCAGCTGCCCCCCCTCCACCAGCCCCCCAGTCCCCTCTACTGCACAGGGTTTGACTGGTAGCAGCAGGGCGTGGTGGTGATGAGGGGACAGGGAGGGAGAGGGGGGAGAGGGAGGGAGAGGGAGGGAGAGAGGGGGAGGGATGGAGGGATGGAGGATCCTGCTCTGTGAGCTTCAGGTCAGACCCAGGACAGAGGGGGAGAGAGGGGAGGGAGAGAGTGAGAGAGGGGGGGGAGAGAGGGGGGGAGAGAGGGGGAGAGAGAGGGGGAGAGGGGGGAGAAAGGGGGAGGAAGGGGGAGGGATGGAGGGATGGAGGATCCTGATCTGTGAGCTTCAGGTCAGACCCAGGACAAGCCCATCAAACGCTGGCATACGTCACAGCAGAGCCTGCCTGGGTAATCCACAACAGCTGGGGTGTGTGTGTGTGTCTTGGTGTGTATTGTGTGTGTGTAGGAGATGAGTATGTGTGTGTGAGAGAGGGTAGTGTGTGTGTGTGTGTGAGAGAGAGAGAGAGAGAGAGAGAGAGAGAGAGAGAGAGAGAGAAAGAGATACAGGGTGTGTGTGAGAGAGAGCAAGGTGTGTGTGAGAGAGCAGGGTGTGTGTCTGTGTGTGTGTGTGTGTGGTAGTGTCAGAGGGACAGAGGGATGATCTGCCAGTTGAGGACAGCTGTGGATGTGGTGGCCTAGATAAGAGGCTGATGACATCCTTCATGAAGAGCCAAAGATCAGCAGGAGGGTGGTCTGCCCCCGGCCCACCGACCACACACACAGAGAAACACACACCAAGAGAGAGGCAGTAAGGAGGAGAGAGAGAGGCAGTAAGGAGGAGAGAGAGGCAGTAAGGAGGAGAGAAAGAGAGGCAGTAAGGAGGAGAGAGAGGCAGTAAGGAGGAGAGAGAGAGGCAGTAAGGAGGAGAGAGAGGCAGTAAGGAGGAGAGAAAGAGAGGCAATAAGGAGGAGAGAGAGGCAGTAAGGAGGAGAGAGAGGCAGTAAGGAGGAGAGAAAGAGAGGCAGTAAGGAGGAGAGAAAGAGAGGCAGTAAGGAGGAGAGAGAGGCAGTAAGGAGGAGAGAAAGAGAGGCAATAAGGAGGAGAGAGAGGCAGTAAGGAGGAGAGAGAGGCAGTAAGGAGGAGAGAAAGAGAGGCAGTAAGGAGGAGAGAGGCAGTAAGGCGGAGAGAGAGAGGCAGTAAGGAGGAGAGAGAGGCAGTAAGGAGGAGAGAGAGAGGGGGGCAGTAAGGAGGAGAGAGAGGAAGTCAAAAGGAGTTTCAGTCGCTGTTACAGTGTTGCACATGACCGCACCTCTCTTTAAAGGGCAATTACTGTGTAATACTGCAGTCTGACTGTGCAATCTCTCACTGGGCTGAATGGAATGAGAGACCTAGTCAATCCTTTGGACAGTGGCTGAGTGTGTATGTCTGTGTGAAGGGTGAGTGTGTGTGTAAAGGGTGAGTGGGAGAGAGATTATGAGTATGTGAGCTTTCAGTGTGAAGATCACAGACTGTATTTATTGTGTTGTGATGAAGCTGTTGACCCCTGAGTGGAACAGCTATCTCTGAACAGCTATCTCTGAACAGCTATCTCTGAACAGTTATCTCTGAACAGCTATCTCTGAACAGCTATCTCTGAACAGCTATCCCTGAACAGCTATCCCTAAACAGCTATCCCTGAACAGCTATCCCTGAACAGCTATCTCTGAACAGCTATCCCTGAACAGCTATCCCTGAACAGCTATCTCTGAACAGCTATCCCTGAACAGCTATCCCTGAACAGCTATCCCTGAACAGCTATCTCTGAACAGCTATCCTTGAACAGCTATCCCTGAACAGCTATCTCTGAACAGCTAACCCTGAACCCTCTCAGTCAACACTACTGCTAACATCATCCATGTGTCTTCCACCTACTTGTATTGGTCAGTTCGATCTACATTGAATTATTCAGAAAAAGAAAACATTATTTTCACCCAGAAGTGGTTCTGGGCTCCAGGGGTTGTGACCTTTAGGAGGTGGGATTGACAGCAGGGGAAAGGCTGGTTGACCCTCAAGGCCTGAAGCATCACAGGTCACCAGGCTTGACTTCAGATGAAGCTGTGGGATACAGCTCAGCCCCTCCTCTCCTCCTCCTCTTCCTCCTCTCCTCCTCCTCACTTCTCCTCTCCTTCTCTCCTCCTCTTCCTCCCCTCCTCTCCTCCTACTCTCCTCCTCTTCCTCCTCTTCTCCGCCTCTCTACTCCTCTCCTTCTCTCCTCCTCTTCCTCCCCTCCTCTCCTCCTACTCTCCTCCTCTTCCTCCTCTTCTCCTCCTCTCTACTTCTCTCCTTCTCTCTTCCTCTTCCTCCCCTCCGCTCCTCTCCTCCTCCTCCTCTTCCTCCTCTTCTTCTCCTCTCTTCTTCACTCCTTCTCTCCTCCTCTTCCTCCCCTCCTCTCATCCCCTCCTCTCATCTCCTCCTCTTCTCCTCCTCCTTGCCTCCTCTCCTCTGCCTCCTCTCCTCCTCCTCCTCCTCTCCTCCTCCGGTCCTCCTGAAGGCTTTTCTCAGAGTCACTGTTGTTTATCTGACCTTTACTACAGTAGAATCAGTTCAGAAGAAGATCTAGTAATCAGAACATTATTTTCATATCTCAGTTCTCTCACATCTCTCCAGCTTTATTCAGTTGCTGTGCAGATTCCACCTGGAATGACATCATCTTGGATCTAGCTGAGTTAGGTGTTCTCTTGGATGCTGCTAATGGCCACACATGAATCTTTAATCCCAGAGAAGATGTCTTGTGAGAGTGTGTGTGACAGGACCCTCCACAGAGAGAGACAGAGAGAGAGATGGAGAGAGAGATGGAGAGAGAGAGAGAGAGATGGAGAGAGAGAGGGAGAGATGGAGAGAGAGAGAGAGAGAGGCAGCCTCCACATAGAGAAAGAGAGGCAGCCTCCACAGAAAGAGAGAGAGGCAGCCTCCACAGAAAGAGAGGCAGGCTCCACAGAAAGAGAGGCAGGCTCCACAGAAAGAGAGGCAGCCTCCACAGAGAGAGAGAGGCAGCCTCCACAGAGAGAGAGAGAGGCAGCCTCCACAGAAAGAGAGGCAGGCTCCACAGAAAGAGAGGCAGCCTCCACAGAGAGAGAGAGGCAGCCTCCACAGAGAGAGAGAGAGAGGCAGCCTCCACAGAAAGAGAGGCAGGCTCCACAGAAAGAGAGGCAGGCTCCACAGAGAGGGCATACACGAGTGTGCTCTGGGGATGCTGGAAATTGAAGCACAACCAGAGAGAACATGTTTGATGGTGTTTGTTTTCAGGCCAGCATCCGTCTGGATAGCGATGTGAGGTGAGGCTGTTAGGACACACGTGGAAAGGGGCTGCTGCCAAAGATGGATGTGGGGTAGCACACTGTAAACACCCTCCTCAGAGAAAAACACAGATCAGTCAATATTTGTAGAATGTTTGTGCGTGTTTTTAGAAGTTCTTCTAGCACGCTGTGTAAAGCATGTGTGCCCAAGTGTTTTTTATGCTTAATAGCGTGTGTGTGTTTGTGTGTGTGTGTGTGTGTGTGTGCGTGCGCATGCTTGTACTGTGCTGTACTGCAGTCCCAGGCCCTCACTCCTTCAGAGAGACCAGAGAGAGAGAACCAGAGAGAGAACCAGAGAGAGAACCAGAGAGAGAACCAGAGAGAGAACCAGAGAGAGAGAACCAGAGAGAGAGAACCAGAGAGAGAACCAGAGAGAGAACCAGAGAGAGAGAACCAGAGAGAGAACCGGAGAGAGAGAACCAGAGAAAGAGAACCAGAGAGAGAGAACCAGAGAGAGAGAACCAGAGAGAGAACCAGAGAGAGAACCAGAGAGAGAGAACCAGAGAGAACCTGTGTTGCTAAGCCTCACCTGTGTTGCTAAGCCTCACCTGTGAGTATGTGTGTTAGTGTTGAGACAGGCCAGCCCTGGACACCATTCAAATTGAATCTCTGCGCTGGCAGTCTGATCTCTGTAAATGCAAATAAAGTGAAAGATTCCTACTTTACTAACCCAGCCCTTCCTGACCCATATGACTCCTCTGAACCTAGACTGTGCTCACCTCAAGGTCCATCTGAAGACTGTTTTGTATCAAAGCCCGTCTGTGGACACCGATCATCCTGTATTGAAGGGCTCAGGCATCTGATTGGCTTAGTGATTATTCTTCTTGACTTGTTTCCACAGTGAAGCAACCTAGGCCTCCTTAAGCAGGAGAGCATGCTGGGTAATCCATCCTCCCAGCACCCTGGAGGAGCTGGCATGATGAGCTGTAGCCATGGCTACGGTCCCCATGGCTACAAGTCCCATTAACAGACCAAGCATTGTGTTTGTAGACTCTGCTGCTTATAGGAATCCCCCCTCACATGCTCTCCTACTGGGAGAGACCCCTGGTGTTCTGCCTGGTTCTGAACACACTCTGATGATCTGTCTGGTTCTGAACAGACCCTGGTGTTCTGCCTGGTTCTGAACAGACTCTGGTGTTCTGCCTGGTTCTGAACACACTCTGATGTTCTGCCTGGTTCTGAACACACTCTGGTGTTCTGCCTGGTTCTGAACACACTCTGATGTTCTTCCTGGTTCTGAACAGGCTCTGGTGTTCTGCCTGGTTCTGAACACACTCTGGTGTTCTGCCTGGTTCTGAACACACTCTGGTGTTCTGCCTGGTTCTGAACACACTCTGATGTTCTGCCTGGTTCTGAACACACTCTGGTGTTCTGCCTGGTTCTGAACACACTCTGGTGTTCTGCCTGGTTCTGAACACACTCTGGTGTTCTGCCTGGTTCTGAACAGACCCTGGTGTTCTGCCTGGTTCTGAACAGACTCTGGTGTTCTGCCTGGTTCTGAACACACTCTGATGATCTGCCTGGTTCTGTGTTCTGTTCTGATTGACCCAGTCACCAGGGAAATAAACAATCAGCTTCTTTCCGTCTGACCACTATGATTATAATAATAACCGATCATGACTAGTTAGGTTTTACCGCAGCCAGTTGGCAGAACACTGATAGTTAATCCAGTGTCTGTTGCTGGGCTCTTCTGAACCTGTGAAGCCACTCTGCTGGGAAGCAGCACTGACTGATGACACACTGGGATCCAGATAATGATGTTCCAGAGTCAATTTAGTGACAAATCTCATATGTGTTTCCATGGCTGCTGTGTTCTGCATCAGGAGCATGCTGTGTTCTGCATCAGGAGCATGCTGTGTTCTGCATCAGGAGCATGCTGTGTTCTGCATCAGGAGCATGCTGTCTTCTGCATCAGGAGCATGCTGTGTTCTGCATCAGGAGCATGCTGTGTTCTGCATCAGGAGCATGCTGTGTTCTGCATCAGGAGCATGCTGTCTTCTGCATCAGGAGCATGCTGTGTTCTGCATCAGGAGCATGCTGTCTTCTGCATCAGGAGCATGCTGTGTTCTGCATCAGGAGCATGCTGTGTTCTGCATCAGGAGCATGCTGTGTTCTGCATCAGGAGCATGCTGTGTTCTGCATCAGGAGCATGCTGTGTTCTGCATCAGGAGCATGCTGTGTTCTGCATCAGGAGCATGCTGTGTTCTGCATCAGGAGCATGCTGTGTTCTGCATCAGGAGCATGCTGTGTTCTGCATCAGGAGCATGCTGTGTTCTGCATCAGGAGCATGCTGTGTTCTGCATCAGGAGCATGCTGTGTTCTGCATCAGGAGCATGCTGTGTTCTGCATCAGGAGCATGCTGTGTTCTGCATCAGGAGCATGCTGTCTTCTGCATCAGTAACATGCTGTGTGTTTCCTTCCTGGCGAGCCTTAAGATAATGTATGATATTCTCGCATTCAAAACATAATTACGGTAATAGATGTTTTGTTTAGATAATCACAGTGTCGATATTAGTTAATAAAGCTGGCATGGTGTTGCGGAGCCAAATCATTTTGTAGAGGAATTATTCTCAAGAAATAAAAGATAATACCTTTGGTGTCTCTCTATAGTGACAGACATATTCAGTTAGATGGTGCTGTGCCAGCTGAGCCCCCTGCTCTCTCCTTACAGCCGTCATTGTCATGATTAATAGGGGACAGCAGAGGGACCCTGGCTGACCCCCCCCCCCCCCCCCCCCCCGCCCCCCCCCCCCCCCCCCCCGGCCTCAGTAGCTCAGGTAGAACACTAGAGGAAGCATGAGAGGCTCCAGACTCAGAGACAGAACACTAGAGGAAGCATGAGAGGCTCCAGACTCAGAGACAGAACACTAGAGGAAGCATGAGAGGCTCCAGACTCAGAGACAGAACACTAGAGGAAGCATGAGAGGCTCCAGACTCAGAGACAGAACACTAGAGGAAGCATGAGAGGCTCCAGACTCAGAGACAGAACACTAGAGGAAGCATGAGAGGCTCCAGACTCAGAGACAGAACACTAGAGGAAGCATGAGAGGCTCCAGACTCAGAGACAGACAGGTTAATGAAGCTTGTTCCCTGATCTCTCCTCAGTACAGTGAGAGAGAGGGAGGACTGAGGCCATCATGTGTTGCCTTTCTGACCCTGACAGGACTGATATCAGACAATCAGAGTATCTGGAGGAAACTCACCTGACTGCAGTCCTTTGATTTTGTTTGCTGCCTTTGTCCTATAAGAACGATGACTTGACCTTTGAGAAGCATCCATAATGCTCTTCCAGAGTGAAAGTGATCTCAATCTGAGATGCCATTTCTGTGAGGCGAGGTCTTAATCGTTGCTGGCATTTTCCCCAGAGAGGTCATCAGCACCTGAGTGCTGTCTGTTTGACCGGAGCCCTGGCTGAGCAGCTGAGAGGCAGGGGAAGAGGCAGGGCTGGAGGGGCTGCAGGGGCTGGAGGGGCTGGAGGGACCTGGAGGGGCTGGAGGGACCTGGAGGGGCTGGAGGGGCTGGAGGGACCTGGAGGGGCTGGAGGGGCTGGAGGGACCTGGAGGGACCTGGAGGGACCTGGAGGGGCTGGAGGGACTGGAGGGACCTAGAGGGGCTGGAGGGACCTGGAGGGGCTGGAGGGTAGGAGGGACCTGGAGGGGCTGGAGGGACTGGAGGGACCTGGAGGGACCTGGAGGGGCTGGAGGGACTGGAGGGACCTAGAGGGGCTGGAGGGACCTGGAGGGGCTGGAGGGGCTGGAGGGACTGGAGGGACCTGGAGGGGCTGGAGGGGCTGGATAGGCTGGAGGGGGCTACAAACACCACAATATGGTTAAAGCCTCACAAATTATCAAAGTGTTAGGTTCCTCATTTTATAGTCTCATTCCACCATGGCATTTATACAAGCATGTAAAACACTGTCAGGATATTGAATCATGTCCCAATAGAAATACAGATGACAGGAAGACTAGCATTAGGCCCGAGCTACAAGGTGAAATAGCATGAGCTCTGAGCTAACAGGAAGACTAGCATTAGCCCCGAGCTAAAGGAAGAGTGGTATTAGCACTGTGATTAAATTAAGATGAACATTAGCTGCTTGGTAATGCTAGCTAATATCCTGTAACACAACATAAGGCGTCCTTCATCACTTCCTGTAGTGCAGGGCATCCTTCATCACTTCCTGTAGTGCAGGGCGTCCTTCATCACTTCCTGTAGTGCAGGGCATCCTTCATCACTTCCTGTAGTGCAGGGCGTCCTTCATCACTTCCTGTAGTGCAGGGCATCCTTCATCACTTCCTGTAGTGCAGGGCATCCTTCATCACTTCCTGTAGTGCAGGGCATCCTTCATCACTTCCTGTAGTGCAGGGCGTCCTTCATCACTTCCTGTAGTGCAGGGCATCCTTCATCACTTCCTGTAGTGCAGGGCATCCTTCATCACTTCCTGTAGTGCAGGGCGTCCTTCATCACTTCCTGTAGTGCAGGGCATCCTTCATCACTTCCTGTAGTGCAGGGCGTCCTTCCTGTAAAGGCCTGTCTGTCCCTCAGCCTCTTGTGAAGGTGGGAGACAGGAGGGGAGGGATGGGAGGAGCCAGGAGGAGCCGGGAGGAGCCGGGAGGGGAGGGAGGGGAGGAGCAGTTCCCTGAACAGGGAGGAGCTTGGGGGAAGGCCACATCACAGGACGCTTCACAGCGAGCAGGGATGTATTTTTAATCAGTCATCTTGCATCTCTGACAACACAGCGTCCTCTAAGAAGAGAACAGACATGGTCTGTCACATTTCGCCCTGGTCGTTTTCTCAGATGACCTCTAATCCTTGATGAGGTCATCCTGGAGTGCTTTTCCATGTTTGCAGCCTCTGCTGGAGGGAGAGAATATGGAGGAATACTTCACTATAGAGTTACTCCAGGATAGAGAACCACAGAGGAAGAGAGAGACAGAGGGAGAGGTCTGAGAGAGAGAGGGAGAAAGAGAGACAGAGAGAGAGAGATCTGAGAGAGAGAGGGAGAGGTCTGAGAGAGAGAGGGAGAGAGACAGAGAGAGAGGTCTGAGAGAGAGAGATAGAGACAGAGAGAGAGAGAGAGGCCTGAGAGTGAGAGAGAGTGAGACAGAGAGGGAGAGAGAGACAGAGAGAGAGAGACAGAGAGAGAGGCCTGAGAGAGAGAGGCTGATAGAGACTGAGGGTCTGGGGGGCAGGAAAGGAACTGAAAGGGATTGAAGGGTCTTGAAGGGTCTTGAAGGGTCTTGAAGGGTCTTGAAGGGTCTTGAAGGGTCTTGAAGGGTCTTGAAGGGTCTTGAAGGGTCTTGACTCTTTGCTACCAAGCACACACACTCTATTAGCAGTAACCTGGAAATTCCTTTAGGGTGAGTTCAGGCTCACAAGATCTGGATCGAAAGGAATAGCGATCTTGTGATCTCCCTTAATCTCAACACAACAGATGCTTGACACTGATTCAAAATGGCTGCCGCACACCACTATTGACGATACACTGTAAGGGTGAAGAACACTCTATCTTCTTGTCAACTTTTTAACCTCTAAATGTTCAGAAGGAAATAGCTGTAGATATTAGATATTCTGTTTGGTGTCTGAGGAACGTTCATCTGCTGACAGCTGACAACTGCTGTGACCTTGAATGAAGAGAGGGTTTATGCTTTGTTGAATCCACAGATGGATGACTGGGTGAAAATAATCCCTTCACTTTGTAGAGAGTGATTAGGCTGTCTATTCCAGAAGAGTTTCTACCACACAGTGTTCAGAAGGCTGGAACATTTAATCCATCCTTGAACATGTCTGTGTAGTGTGTCTGTGTAGTGTGACTGTGTAGTGTGACTGTGTAGTGTGTCTGTGTAGTGTGTCTGTGTAGTGTGTCTGTGTAGTGTGTCTGTGTAGTGTGTCTGTGTAGTGTGTCTGTGTAGTGTGTCTGTGTAGTGTGTCTGTGTAGTGTGACTGTGTAGTGTGTCTGTGTAGTGTGTCTGTGTAGTGTGTCTGTGTAGTGTGTCTGTGTAGTGTGTCTGTGTAGTGTGTCTGTGTAGTGTGTCTGTGTAGTGTGTCTGTGTAGTGTGACTGTGTAGTGTGTCTGTGTAGTGTGTCTGTGTAGTGTGACTGTGTAGTGTGTCTGTGGAGTGTGTCTGTGTAGTGTGTCTGTGGAGTGTGTCTGTGTAGTGTGTCTGTGTAGTGTGTCTGTGTAGTGTGTCTGTGTAGTGTGTCTGTGTAGTGTGTCTGTGTAGTGTGTCTGTGTAGTGTGTCTGTGGAGTGTGTCTGTGGAGTGTGTCTGTGTAGTGTGTCTGTGTAGTGTGTCTGTGTAGTGTGTCTGTGTAGTGTGTCTGTGTAGTGTGTCTGTGTAGTGTGTCTGTGTAGTGTGTCTGTGGAGTGTGTCTGTGTAGTGTGTCTGTGTAGTGTGTCTGTGTAGTGTGTCTGTTTAGTGTGTCTGTGTAGTGTGACTGTGTAGTGTGTAGTAAAGGTGGATTTGGAGGGAGAGAAGGGTGTGTATCTTGAGGCCGGATCCAGATGGATTTGGTTTGAGTTGCAAATTGAGAGTGTAAACAGTGTTAAACACATCCACGCACTGTTCTGTGTGAAAGCCTTCCATTCTGTTGCAGAACAGCTTCCTCACACACTGATACACAGACACATGCACACACACACACACACTCACTGCAGCAGAGATCAGCAGGACAGTGTACAGTGGACAAACACACACACACAAAGGAGCAAACTTCATGAACAGTTGTTTTTTTTTCAGCGTTTTTCTGAGCTGAGGGGTAAAGGGTGTTTCTGAGTAGAGGATTCATTACTTTGAGGAGCAGAGCCTCAATGCAGGGCTTTCCTGCTCTTTCATCTGCAGTCTGAAAGACACCCCCCCCTGAACACACACACACACACAACCTATCTATAATTTAAGTCCTGAGAGGAGACAGAGAGAGGGGGTGAGGAAAGAGGGATAAAGAGAGAGAGAGCACAAGGTAAGGAGGTGCTGTGGTAAATCTGTAGTCTTGACTGATATACAAGCTGGCAGGTTAGATATGCAATTACTGAGGTAGTAGGAGGGAGTGGAACCCTGCTGAAGTGCAGCTGTGCTCATTCAGATCTGCAGAGGTCACAGGCAGTGGTGGAACATGTGGTAAATGTCTGGACCACAGCTTAGACATGTGGAACAAGAGAGCTATCAGAGATGAAACATTTCAGTTTATAGTTTCATTTCCATCAGTGTTTATATTCTGCCTGAATCCATCAGGATCTGCTGGGATGTTCATCCTCTATGTCCTGCACCACCCTCCTTCCTCCAGGCCAGAGGATGACTCAGTATTCAGTGTCACTGTCTGTTAGACGGTTAAATGAATGTTGAGAGCTGCAGGCTTCTGACTGGCTGCTTCATCTGTCACACATCCTGAAGAAGTGAACTAGAGCCCGCCTCCAGGCCATTTATTTAGAAAGAGAATCTCGGGACTTCCTGGAGTAATCTTATTGGTCAAGTGAAGGGTCTCTTGACGATATGAAACATGAGTGATACAAAGCAGGATGAGAACCAGCAGACCAGGCAGGATGAGAACCAGCAGACCAGACAGGATGAGAACCAGCAGACCAGACAGGATGAGAACCAGCAGACCAGACAGGATGAGAACCAGCAGACCAGACAGGATGAGAACCAGCAGACCAGACAGGATGAGAACCAGCAGACCAGACAGGATGAGAACCAGCAGACCAGACAGGATGAGAACCAGCAGACCAGACAGGATGAGAACCAGCAGACCAGACAGGATGAGAACCAGCAGACCAGACAGGATGTGAACCAGCAGACCAGACAGGATGAGAACCAGCAGACCAGACAGGATGAGAACCAGCAGACCAGACAGGATGAGAACCAGCAGACCAGACAGGATGAGAACCAGCAGACCAGACAGGATGACAACCAGCAGACCAGACAGGATGAGAACCAGCAGACCAGACAGGATGAGAACCAGCAGACCAGACAGGATGAGAACCAGCAGACCAGGCAGGATGACAACCAGCAGACCAGACAGGATGAGAACCAGCAGACCAGACAGGATGAGAACCAGTAGACCAGACAGGATGAGAACCAGCAGACCAGACAGGATGAGAACCAGCAGACCAGACAGGATGAGAACCAGCAGACCAGACAGGATGAGAACCAGCAGACCAGACAGGATGAGAACCAGCAGACCAGGCAGGATGACAACCAGCAGACCAGACAGGATGAGAACCAGCAGACCAGACAGGATGAGAACCAGCAGACCAGGCAGGATGAGAACCAGCAGACCAGGCATTCTCACTGCGAGAGCAGCCATGCAAGTGATGCAAAGCTCTCATGTGCTCCTTACTAAATAAGTAAAATGTCTGGAGTAAGTAATGTTCTAGTTTTACCAGGATATACCAGGATAAATGTTTTAGTATTCCCTATCTAACCTGCTTTTGAGTCGAATAAATAAAGTCAGCAGATTTGAGATCTTTTTTTCATACATGTACACTGCATGTATTCAAACTGAGAAGCAGTCATGTGTGAACTGGATGATGAGATGATCTCATCAGAGATTGTTTCATCACACTGTTCCTCCATTCACCTCAGCCATCCTAACATGCCACAAACCACAACTTTTATGGATGTGTGTGTGTGTGTGTGTGAGTGAAGGACAGTGCTGCACAGTGATGCACAGTAAGACCAAGCCTCTCATGATGCTTTATCCCCTTTACTCTCCTACTGTCTCTCTGTTGTTCTCTGTCTCTGTCTGTCTCTCTCTCTCCCTCTGTCTCTCTCTCCCTCTGTCTCTCTCTCCCTCTGTCTCTCTCTCCCTCTGTCTCTCTTTCTGTTCCTCTCTCCCTCTCTATCCCTCTCCCTCCCTCCCTCTCTCTCTCTCACCCTCTCTCTCTCCATCTCTCTCCCTCTGTCTCTCTCTCTCTCACCCTCTCTCTCCATCTCCCTCCCTCCCTCTCTCTCTCTCTCTCTCTCCCTCTCTCTCTCTATCTCACCCTTCTCTCTCCCTCTCTCTCTCTCCCTCTCTCCCTCCTTCTCCCTCCCTCCCTCTCTCTCCCTCACCCTCTCTCTCTCCATCTCTCTCCCTCTGTCTCTCTCTCCCTCCTTCTCCCTCCCTCCCTCTCTCTCTCTCTCTCCCTCTCTCTATCTCACCCTTCTCTCTCCCTCTGTCTCTCTCTCTCCCTCTCTCCCTCCTTCTCCCTCCCTCCCTCTCTCTCTCTCCCTATCTCTATCTCACCCTCTCTCTCTCCTTCTCTCTCCCTCTGTCCCTCCCTCCTTCCCTCCCTCCCTCCCTCTCTCTCTGTGGTCTCTGTTCTCTTCATGTATTCATCCCCAGCTCATCCCTACTCCCCCAGTCCAGCGCTTTAGTCTCCCTGCATGTGATGAAAGGAGCCCCTTGTTTGTGCTGACCTCCATCTTCTGCAGGTGAGCCCATTCACTGGAGGCTGGATGGACACTGCACACAGGCTGCAGGTGTGCATGTTGAACACACTCCTGTTTTCTAAGCACTTCTGAGAAACACTCAGCTTTTTTTTTTTTAAGCTTCGCTAACAATTACTTGAATGCACTGTACCACCTGTGCAATACATAATGAATGCATTTCCAGTCTTTATACATTTATGAATGCTTTCGTAAGGAGCTGGTGTTCTAACTGCATTAGTGTGACCACATGATGCAGGGTCACAGGAAGGATGCTAGACTGCATAATGCATCATGATGGTGGGGATGCTTACTGGGAGATTCACTCACACAGGTTCCCCCACAACATACCATCTGTTTGTGTGTGTTTGTGTGTGTGCAGCTTGAGTGTGTAAATGTTTGTGATGTTCTTTCCATCGTCAAGTCCTCGGGAACTGTGATTAAAATCCATTCCTTTTAATTACAGCAGCCATTCATTTGGAGACAAGATATCATTAACTTATTCATAAGATTCCATCTTTGTTCAGGTCTTGCATAATTCCAGATTAGTTATGCAGGGTTACTGTGTATTACTGTTCTCCATCTGGTGAAGGAGAGAGGAAGCTGCACTGTCACATGACTCAGCTCTCAGCCAATAAGGTTGTGCACTGTCACAAGACTCAGCTCTCAGCCAATAAGGTTGTGCACTGTCACAAGACTCAGCTCTCAGCCAATAAGGTTGTGCACTGTCACAAGACTCAGCTCTCAGCCAATAGGATCTCCATGTGTGTCCCATCCTCTCAGCCTGGAAGCAGGACAGGGTCTTTTGTTTTGTTATTTTATCTCCTGTCAGAGGAGGCCTGTGTGGGGGGGGGGGGGGGGGGGGGGGGGATTTGCATTTAGATTTCTCCTGAAACGCTCTTGCCTCTTCCCAAGGTCAGCATCTGACTCCTTATGGATCCTCAGATCCACAAGTCAAGATTACCACCTTTAAAGGTTATTTGTGGTCACAGGATCGTCACAGGATTGGGTTAATATCTCATGCAGAAGACTTTGCAGCAAGTGTGAATTTTGAAACATAATTTGTTTACGCAGCCCGTAGCATTTCCATTCTTCAACTAGCTCAAGCAAAAATATTCAAAGAGGGTAGTTTGCCTTGAATTATAGCTGACATGTAGTCAGGTGGAGCAGCCTTAAAATCCATCTGAGAGCTCAGGTGCTGATGTGGCCAATCTCCTGGTGTGACTGATAACAGGACTCAGCAACAGTAAGCTAAAGGGAAGCAGACAGCAACCTGCAGACAGCATCCTGCAGACAGCAACCTGCAGACAGCATCCTGCAGACAGCAACCTGCAGACAGCAACCTGCAGACAGCATCCTGCAGACAGCAACCTGCAGACAGCATCCTGCAGACAGCAACCTGCAGACAGCATCCTGCAGACAGCAACCTGCAGACAGCATCCTGCAGACAGCAACCTGCAGACAGCCTCCTGCAGACAGCATCCTGCAGACAGCAACCTGCAGACAGCAACCTGCAGACAGCCTCCTGCAGACAGCAACCTGCAGACAGCCTCCTGCCCTACTATTTGTCTTTGCACAGAGGTGGCAGCAGCAGAGGTTGTGGTTAATAAAGCCACATCTCCAACATCCCCACTTCTGTTTATTACCTTTAATACAACTTGAATCACTAATAGCTGTTCTGTGAGACAGAGCTTAAGACAGAGCTGTGAGACAGAGCTTCCCTACACAGCTGAATGAACTAACAGCTCTAACCTAAAGGTCAAAGTAGCACCTTGTCATGTCACCCGCCTCTCTCTCTCTCTCTCTGTGTGTCTCTATCTCTCTCTCTCTCTCTCTGTGTCTCTCTCTCTCTGTCTGTCTCTCTCTCTCTCTCTCTGAATACACCAACAGGGCTGCTGGTACCAATGAAAACAACAGTAAACGACAGATACAATCTTGTCTCAGTGAAGATAAATAACAATACCGCCTGTTCTGCCTGACTCTGATTCTGAACACAAAACCATCCTGATTGGCTGCTGCTTTGTGTTGTGGTGCTGATTGGCTGCTGCTTTGTGTTGTGGTGCTGTAACACAGCGTCCAGCAGCAGAGAGGTTGTTGAGAGATGAGGGGCAGACAGCACTGTTATACTGTGACTGACAGCAGACAGCACTGTTATACTGTGACTGACAGCAGACAGCACTGTTATGTTGTGACTGACAGCAGACAGCACTGTTATACTGTGACTGACAGCAGACAGCACTGTTATACTGTGACTGACAGCAGACAGCACTGTTATACTGTGACTGACAGCAGACAGCACTGTTATGTTGTGACTGACAGCAGACAGCACTGTTATACTGTGACTGACAGCAGACAGCACTGTTATGTTGTGACTGACGGCAGACAGCACTGTTATGTTGTGACTGACAGCAGACAGCACTGTTATACTGTGACTGACAGCAGACAGCACTGTTATGTTGTGACTGACAGCAGACAGCACTGTTATGTTGTGACTGACAGCAGACAGCACTGTTATACTGTGACTGACAGCAGACAGCACTGTTATACTATGACTGACAGCAGACAGCACTGTTATACTGTGACTGACAGCAGACAGCACTGTTATACTGTGACTGACAGCAGACAGCACTGTTATGTTGTGACTGACAGCAGACAGCACTGTTATACTGTGACTGACAGCAGACAGCACTGTTATGTTGTGACTGACGGCAGACAGCACTGTTATGTTGTGACTGACAGCAGACAGCACTGTTATACTGTGACTGACAGCAGACAGCACTGTTATGTTGTGACTGACAGCAGACAGCACTGTTATGTTGTGACTGACAGCAGACAGCACTGGTATACTGTGACTGACAGCAGACAGCACTGTTATGTTGTGACTGACAGCAGACAGCACTGTTATACTGTGACTGACAGCAGACAGCCCTGTTATGTTGTGACTGACAGCAGACAGCACTGGTATACTGTGACTGACAGCAGACAGCACTGTTATGTTGTGACTGACAGCAGACAGCACTGTTATACTGTGACTGACAGCAGACAGCACTGTTATACTGTGACTGACAGCAGACAGCACTGTTATACTGTGACTGACAGCAGACAGCACTGTTATACTGTGACTGACAGCAGACAGCACTGTTATACTGTGACTGACAGCAGACAGCACTGTTATACTGTGACTGACAGCAGACAGCACTGTTATACTGTGACTGACAGCAGACAGCACTGTTATACTGTGACTGACAGCAGACAGCACTGTTATGTTGTGACTGACAGCAGACAGCACTGTTATACTATGACTGACAGCAGACAGCACTGTTATGTTGTGACTGACAGCAGACAGCACTGTTATACTATGACTGACAGCAGACAGCACTGTTATACTGTGACTGACAGCAGACAGCACTGTTATGTTGTGACTGACAGCAGACAGCACTGTTATACTGTGACTGACAGCAGACAGCACTGTTATGTTGTGACTGACAGCAGACAGCACTGTTATACTGTGACTGACAGCAGACAGCACTGTTATGTTGTGACTGACAGCAGACAGCACTGTTATACTGTGACTGACAGCAGACAGCACTGTTATGTTGTGACTGACAGCAGACAGCACTGTTATACTGTGACTGACAGCAGACAGCACTGTTATACTGTGACTGACAGCAGACAGCACTGTTATGTTGTGACTGACAGCAGACAGCACTGTTATACTGTGACTGACAGCAGACAGCACTGTTATGTTGTGACTGACAGCAGACAGCACTGTTATACTGTGACTGACAGCAGACAGCACTGTTATACTGTGACTGACAGCAGACAGCACTGTTATACTGTGACTGACAGCAGACAGCACTGTTATACTGTGACTGACAGCAGACAGCACTGTTATACTGTGACTGACAGCAGACAGCACTGTTATACTGTGACTGACAGCAGACAGCACTGTTATACTGTGACTGACAGCAGACAGCACTGTTATACTGTGACTGACAGCAGACAGCACTGTTATGTTGTGACTGACAGCAGACAGCACTGTTATACTATGACTGACAGCAGACAGCACTGTTATACTATGACTGACAGCAGACAGCACTGTTATGTTGTGACTGACAGCAGATAGCACTGTTATGTTGTGACTGACAGCAGATAGCACTGTTATACTGTGACTGACAGCAGACAGCACTGTTATGTTGTGACTGACAGCAGACAGCACTGTTATACTGTGACTGACAGCAGACAGCACTGTTATACTGTGACTGACAGCAGACAGCACTGTTATGTTGTGACTTACAGCAGACAGCACTGTTATACTGTGACTTACAGCAGACAGCACTGTTATACTGTGACTGACAGCAGACAGCACTGTTATGTTGTGACTGACGGCAGACAGCACTGTTATGTTGTGACTGACAGCAGACAGCACTGTTATACTGTGACTGACAGCAGACAGCACTGTTATGTTGTGACTGACAGCAGACAGCACTGTTATGTTGTGACTGACAGCAGACAGCACTGGTATACTGTGACTGACAGCAGACAGCACTGTTATGTTGTGACTGACAGCAGACAGCACTGTTATACTGTGACTGACAGCAGACAGCCCTGTTATACTATGACTGACAGCAGACAGCACTGTTATGTTGTGACTGACAACAGACAGCACTGTTATACTGTGACTGACAGCAGACAGCACTGTTATGTTGTGACTGACAGCAGACAGCACTGTTATGTTGTGACTGACAGCAGACAGCACTGTTATACTGTGACTGACAGCAGACAGCACTGTTATGTTGTGACTGACAGCAGACAGCACTGTTATACTGTGACTGACAGCAGACAGCACTGTTATACTATGACTGACAGCAGACAGCACTGTTATGTTGTGACTGACAGCAGACAGCACTGTTATACTGTGACTGACAGCAGACAGCACTGTTATGTTGTGACTGACAGCAGACAGCACTGTTATGTTGTGACTGACAGCAGACAGCACTGTTATGTTGTGACTGACAGCAGACAGCACTGTTATACTATGACTGACAGCAGACAGCACTGTTATACTATGACTGACAGCAGACAGCACTGTTATACTGTGACTGACAGCAGACAGCACTGTTATGTTGTGACTGACAGCAGACAGCACTGTTATGTTGTGACTGACAGCAGACAGCACTGTTATGTTGTGACTGACAGCAGACAGCACTGTTATACTATAACTGACAGCAGACAGCACTGTTATGTTGTGACTGAAAGCAGACAGCACTGTTATGTTGTGACTGACAGCAGACAGCACTGTTATACTATAACTGACAGCAGACAGCACTGTTATGTTGTGACTGAAAGCAGACAGCACTGTTATACTGTGACTGACAGCAGACAGCACTGTTATACTATGACTGACAGCAGACAGCACTGTTATGTTGTGACTGAAAGCAGACAGCACTGTTATGTTGTGACTGACAGCAGACAGCACTGTTATGTTGTGACTGAAAGCAGACAGCACTGTTATGTTGTGACTGACAGCAGACAGCACTGTTATGTTGTGACTGACAGCAGACAGCACTGTTATACTATGACTGACAGCAGACAGCACTGTTATGTTGTGACTGAGAGCAGACAGCACTGTTATGTTGTGACTGACAGCAGATAGCACTGTTATGTTGTGACTGACAGCAGACAGCACTGTTATGTTGTGACTGACAGCAGACAGCACTGTTATGTTGTGACTGACAGCAGACAGCACTGTTATACTGTGACTGACAGCAGACAGCACTGTTATACTGTGACTGACAGCAGACAGCACTGTTATACTGTGACTGACAGCAGACAGCACTGTTATGTTGTGACTGAAAGCAGACAGCACTGTTATACTGTGACTGACAGCAGATAGCACTGTTATGTTGTGACTGAAAGCAGACAGCACTGTTATGTTGTGACTGAAAGCAGACAGCACTGTTATGTTGTGACTGACAGCAGACAGCACTGTTATGTTGTGACTGACAGCAGACAGCACTGTTATGTTGTGACTGACAGCAGACAGCACTGTTATGTTGTGACTGACAGCAGACAGCACTGACAGCACCTTAGAACATGTTCCATCTCTCATCTCTGTAGACAGACAGTCATGTCTAGTTCGACAGATTCACTTGAATACAGATGTTCACCTATAGGGAATATGTCACAAAAACACATGTTTAGATCTGTTTTACAAAGAGAGGGGATTGAGAGGGATTGAAGACTGCAACACACGACACAGAATAACAGCAGAAATCCTCCTAACGTGCTCTGTGGGGGGAACATGCTGATCTATAGTGTGGATTAGACCTGGTCAGCCTGCTCTCTGCAGAGGACTTATGGTTTGATATATTCCCCAGGTAGGAATAGAAAGCCAGCAATACGTGTACTAGGATTATCCTGTGTGCTAGATCACTGATATACTGTCTCAGCAAGGCAAAGGATGCCAGGTTGGGTGCAACGGGTTGCCAGGTGGGATCCAGAATGTGTCTATGGCCTGGACTGGGCTTCAGTGAAAACACAGAAACTCAGAGAGAGAGGGGATGGAAGAGCGAGAGAGACAGGGGATGGAAGAGAGAGAGGGGGGATGTAAAAGAGAGAGAGAGACAGAGAGAGACAGGGGATGGAAGAGAGAGAGGGGGGATGGAAAAGAGAGAGGAGACAGAGAGAGACAGGGGATGGAAGAGAGAGAGGGGGGATGGAAAAGAGAGAGAGAGACAGAGAGAGACAGGGGATGGAAGAGAGAGAGGGGGGATGGAAAAGAGAGAGAGAGACAGAGAGAGAGGGGGAGAGAGAGAGAGACAGGGGATGGAAGGGTAGAATGGATGCAAGGGTCGAGAGGGATGGGTATCAGATCCCAGAGGTCAGGGATTAAGCCAATGCTGTTGTGGTGGGGGAGGGGGGACTGCCCCTGGAGGGGAGGGGGGACTGCCCCTGCCAGCTGCCCCCCTCCCAGAGGTAAAACAGCAGAACATCACAATCCTCTTGTGTCTCTTAGTCGTATGCAGGTCTATAGAGAAACAGAGACACTGCAGCACTGCAGGACCCCTGAGAGGTCTGTGTAGGACTGAGAGGTCTGTGTAGGACTGAGAGGTCTGTGTAAGACTGAGAGGTCTGTGTAGGACTGAGCGGTCTGTGTAAGACTGAGAGGTCTGTGTAGGACTGAGCGGTCTGTGTAGGACTGAGAGGTCTGTGTAGGACTGAGAGGTCTGTGTAAGACTGAGAGGTCTGTGTAGGACTGAGAGGTCTGTGTAGGACTGAGCGGTCTGTGTAGGACTGAGAGGTCTGTGTAAGACTGAGAGGTCTGTGTAGGACTGAAAGGTCTGTGTAGGATTGAGAGGTCTGTGTAGGACTGAGAGGTCTGTGTAAGACTGAGAGGTCTGTGTAGGATTGAGAGGTCTGTGTAGGACTGAGAGGTCTGTGTAGGACTGAGAGGTCTGTGTAAGACTGAGAGGTCTGTGTAGGATTGAGAGGTCTGTGTAGGACTGAGAGGTCTGTGTAGGACTGAGCGGTCTGTGTAGGACTGAGAGGTCTGTGTAGGACTGAGAGGTCTGTGTAGGACTGAAAGGTCTGTGTAGGATTGAGAGGTCTGTGTAGGACTGAGAGGTCTGTGTAAGACTGAGAGGTCTGTGTAGGACTGAGAGGTCTGTGTAGGACTGAGCGGTCTGTGTAGGACTGAGAGGTCTGTGTAGGACTGAGCGGTCTGTGTAGGACTGAGAGGTCTGTGTAGGACTGAGAGGTCTGTGTAGGATTGAGAGGTCTGTGTAGGACTGAGAGGTCTGTGTAAGACTGAGAGGTCTGTGTAGGATTGAGAGGTCTGTGTAGGACTGAGAGGTCTGTGTAGGACTGAGAGGTCTGTGTAAGACTGAGAGGTCTGTGTAGGACTGAGCGGTCTGTGTAGGACTGAGAGGTCTGTGTAGGACTGAGAGGTCTGTGTAAGACTGAGAGGTCTGTGTAGGACTGAGAGGTCTGTGTAGGACTGAGCGGTCTGTGTAGGACTGAGAGGTCTGTGTAAGACTGAGAGGTCTGTGTAGGACTGAAAGGTCTGTGTAGGATTGAGAGGTCTGTGTAGGACTGAGAGGTCTGTGTAAGACTGAGAGGTCTGTGTAGGATTGAGAGGTCTGTGTAGGACTGAGAGGTCTGTGTAGGACTGAGAGGTCTGTGTAAGACTGAGAGGTCTGTGTAGGATTGAGAGGTCTGTGTAGGACTGAGAGGTCTGTGTAGGACTGAGCGGTCTGTGTAGGACTGAGAGGTCTGTGTAGGACTGAGAGGTCTGTGTAGGACTGAAAGGTCTGTGTAGGATTGAGAGGTCTGTGTAGGACTGAGAGGTCTGTGTAAGACTGAGAGGTCTGTGTAGGACTGAGAGGTCTGTGTAGGACTGAGCGGTCTGTGTAGGACTGAGAGGTCTGTGTAGGACTGAGCGGTCTGTGTAGGACTGAGAGGTCTGTGTAGGACTGAGAGGTCTGTGTAGGATTGAGAGGTCTGTGTAGGACTGAGAGGTCTGTGTAAGACTGAGAGGTCTGTGTAGGATTGAGAGGTCTGTGTAGGACTGAGAGGTCTGTGTAGGACTGAGAGGTCTGTGTAAGACTGAGAGGTCTGTGTAGGATTGAGAGGTCTGTGTAGGACTGAGAGGTCTGTGTAGGACTGAGCGGTCTGTGTAGGACTGAGAGGTCTGTGTAGGACTGAAAGGTCTGTGTAGGATTGAGAGGTCTGTGTAGGACTGAGAGGTCTGTGTAAGACTGAGAGGTCTGTGTAGGACTGAGAGGTCTGTGTAGGACTGAGCGGTCTGTGTAGGACTGAGAGGTCTGTGTAGGACTGAAAGGTCTGTGTAGGATTGAGAGGTCTGTGTAGGACTGAGAGGTCTGTGTAGGACTGAGAGGTCTGTGTAGGACTGAGAGGTCTGTGTAGGTCTGAGAGGTCTGTGTAAGACTGAGAGGTCTGTGTAGGTCTGAGAGGTCTGTGTATGACTGACAGGTCTGTGTAGGACAGCTTGTGTTACACTGCAGAGGATGCTTAGTATTCACTAGGGTTAGACATCTATGTGATGGGAGGAGGAGGAGAGGAAGAGGGAGGGAGGGAGATGAGGGAGATCAACAGCCACAATGAGGATTATCTACGTCTGGAGGGCTAGAGTGCTCAGATGGATTTGAGCAATATCTCAGTTGTTGAATTTGGTGCCACCCTGCCCTACTGCTGTGTCTCAGTACTGCCCCACTGCCCTGTACCAGCAGCCCTGTACCAGCAGCCCTGTACCAGCAGCCCTGTACCAGCAGCCCTGTACCAGCAGCCCTGTACCAGCAGCCCTGTACCAGCTGCCCTGTACCAGCAGCCCTGTACCAGCTGCCCTGTACCAGCAGCCCTGTACCAGCAGCCCTGTACCAGCTGCCCTGTACCAGCTGCCCTGTACCAGCTGCCCTGTACCAGCAGCCCTGTACCAGCAGCCCTGTACCAGCTGCCCTGGAGCCGTACCTCTATGCAGGATCCGCCCAAACACCTTGTTTAGGAAATGAAAAGGAGTGTGTGTGTGTGTGGGTGTGTGTGTGTGTTTGTGGCTGGTAAATTGGTAGAATCTTGAGGGAGAACCAAGGAAATGATGTCTGGTTCAGGGGAGGAAATCATAAAGGGATTATGAAGGAATTCAGTTTCCTCTCGGTTTGAGGATGAAGCCACATTATGGCAGCTTCTCTGGTATCTTAGGAACTCTTCTGGTTTCCTCCCAGGACAGATCATGAAGTCAGAAGTTAAAACTGGTAACCTCTGATTCTGGATCTGATCTTCTGCCAGCATAGCTGCTTTAATATATTAAGGGAGTCAGATGGCTCAATGGGTTAAGGCGTTGGCCTCATGAACGGAAGGTTGTGAGATCGAGCCCCCGCTGTGGCTATATGACTTTGTGTCCTTGGGCAAGGCACTTCACCCTACTTGCCTCAGGGAGAATGTCCCTGTACTTACTGTAAGTCGCTTTGGATAAAAGTGTCTGCTAAATGAATAAATGTAAATGTAAATGTAATATATAGTGTGTACAAAAAACAGCCATTTTAATGAGAAATGTTTGTGAAATCATGTCTGATATGAGATTTTACTGATCTTGCTGTTTGATGATAATATGACTCAATACAGAAACACAATTTGGTAGCTTGTTCTGTGGCATTGTTGAACAGTTGGATACATCATCTGCTTTATAGCAATAGAGGTACCTCAGTTCTAGGTTTTAAGTAGGTAGCAGTAGAGGCAGCTGCCTCTAGTGTCTGCCTAGCAGTAGAGGCAGCTGCCTCTTGTATCATCAGTGGGGTATGGTGGATGAGATGTGTGGTCCACTGGATAAGCTGCTCAGGCAGCTGGCTTCGTCACAGCTTGTGATTCTCCTTCTAGGAAGTAAGACAGAGGAAAGCATTCCCCAATCCCTCCTCTCTCCCCCCGCCCTCCCCCCTACTCTCTCCTCCCCCCCTCCTCTCTCCTCCCTCCCTCTCTCCCTCCTCTCTCCCTCTGTCCTATCTCTCTCCCTCCCCTCCCCCCTCCCCCCCTCCCTCCCTCCCCGTCCTGCAGCTGTGTAGCAGGGAAACTCATTCACTTACTGAGTGTCGTCCTCTCTGTCTGTCTGTCTGTCTGTTTCTTTCTTTCTTTCTCTCGCTGTTTCTCTCGCTCTCTCTCGCTCTGTTTCTCTCGCTCTCTCTCTCTCGCTCTGTTTCTCTCGCTCTCTCTGTCTCGCTCTTTTTCTCTCTGTCTTGCTCTCTCCATTTCTCTCTCTCTTTGTTTCTCTCTCTTAGGGAGTAGAAACATACTTTCCCAGCAGGTCTTCAGATTACAGCTGTTGTGTCGTCTAGTCAATAATATCTTCCTGTGCCAATACAGGTCCCAACTGTGTCAATACTGCATGGAGAATATCATGGGAAATAAGAGTGAAGCGTCACCACTTATTGAGTGAAAAAATTAAGTGTTTACTGTCTGAGAAGATCAGGAGTTAGAAGACTGCATATGTACTCTTTTTTACTGAGCCATAAAAGTGCAGAATGTGACAGTGCAGAATGTGGCAGGGCAGAATGTGACAGTGCAGAATGTTACAGGGCAGAATGTGGCAGGGCAGAATGTGGCAGGGCAGAATGTGACAGTGCAGAATGTTACAGGGCAGAATGTGGCAGGGCAGAATGTGGCAGGGCAGAATGTGACAGTGCAGAATGTTACAGGGCAGAATGTGGCAGGGCAGAATGTTACAGGGCAGAATGTGGCAGGGCAGAATGTGACAGTGCAGAATGTTACAGGGCAGAATGTGGCAGGGCAGAATGTTACAGGGCAGAATGTGGCAGGGCAGAATGTGGCAGGGCAGAATGTGGCAGGGCAGAATGTGACAGTGCAGAATGTGGCAGGGCAGAATGTGGCAGGGCAGAATGTGGCAGGGCAGAATGTGACAGTGCAGAATGTTACAGGGCAGAATGTGGCAGGGCAGAATGTGGCAGGGCAGAATGTGGCAGGGCAGAATGTGACAGTGCAGAATGTTACAGTGCAGAATGTGGCAGGGCAGAATGTGGCAGGGCAGAATGTGGCAGGGCAGAATGTGGCAGGGCAGAATGTGGATGACATCGTCCCTTCAATCTCCCAGTTGAGTTTCTCCTTGACATGGACGAGTGTTTGTTGGTGTGAGATGTGCTGCTGCTCCCAGAGGCTCCTGTGCTGAGTGGCAGAGTCACAGTAGAGTCACAGCAGAGTCACAAGAGAGTCACAACAGAGTCACAGCAGAGTCACAGCAGAGTCACAGTAGAGTCACAGCAGAGTCACAGCAGAGTCACAGCAGAGTCACAGCAGAGGTACAGCAGAGTCACAGTAGAGTCACAGTAGAGGTACAGCAGTGTCACAGTAGAGTCACAGCAGAGTCACAGCAGGGTCACAGCAGAGGTACAGCAGAGTCACAGTAGAGTCACAGCAGAGTCACAGCAGGGTCACAGCAGAGTCACAGCAGAGTCACAGTAGAGTCACAGCAGAGTCACAGCAGGGTCACAGCAGAGTCACAAGAGAGTCACAGCAGAGTCACAAGAGAGTCACAGCAGGGTCACAGCAGAGGTACAGCAGAGGTACAGCAGAGGTACAGCAGAGTCACATCAGAGTCACAGCAGAGTCACAGTAGAGTCACAGCAGAGTCACAACAGAGTCACAGCAGAGGTACAGCAGAGTCAGAGCAGAGTCACAGCAGTCACAGCAGAGTCACAGCCGAGTCACAGCCGAGGTACAGCAGAGGTAAAGCAGAGTCACAGCAGAGTCACAGAAGAGTCACAGCAGAGTCACAGCAGAGTCACAGCAGAGTCACAGCAGAGTCACAGCAGAGTCACAGTAGAGTCACAGCAGAGTCACAACAGAGTCACAACAGAGTCACAGCAGAGTCACAGCAGAGTCACAGCAGAGTCTCAGCAGAGGTACAGCAGAGTCACAGCAGAGTCACAGCAGAGTCACAGCAGAGGTACAGCAGAGTCACAGCAGAGTCACAGCAGAGTCACAGCAGAGGTACAGCAGAGTCACAGCAGAGTCACAGCAAGGTCACAGCAGAGGTACAGCAGAGTCACAGCAGAGTCACAGCAGAGGTACAGCAGAGTCACAGCAGAGTCACAGCAGTGTCACAACAGAGTCACAACAGAGTCACAACAGAGTCACAGCAGGGTCACAGCAGAGGTACAGTAGAGTCACAGTAGAGTCACAGTAGAGTCACAGCAGAGTCACAGCAGTGTCACAACAGAGTCACAGCAGAGTCACAGCAGAGTCACAACAGAGGTACAGCAGGGTCACAGCAGAGTCACAGTAGAGTCACAGTAGAGTCACAGCAGAGTCACAGCAGAGTCATAGCAGAGTCACAACAGAGTCACAGCAGAGTCACAGCAGAGTTACAGCAGAGTCACAGCAGGGTCACAGCAGAGTCACAGCAGAGTCACAGCAGAGTTACCAGTCTGCCTGGCAGGTGACTGTTCACCCACACAAGAAGACTGATGCTCCTGTGACCCTCATGTTGGTCTGTCACACAGAGTATAGGGTGAGAGCTGTGTGACGCAGGGGGGCAGGGGGGCAGAGAGGCAGGCAGGGGGGCAGAGAGGCAGGCAGGGGGCCAGAGAGGCAGGCAGGGGGCCAGAGATGCAGGCAGGGGGGCAGAGAGGCAGGCAGGGGGCCAGAGAGGCAGGCAGGGGGCCAGAGAGGCAGGCAGGGGGCCAGAGAGGCAGGCAGGGGGGCAGAGAGGCAGGCAGGGGGGCAGAGATGCAGGCAGGGCGGCAGAGAGGCAGGCAGGTTTCATTTCAGGCGCTTTTATCCAAAGCGACTTCCAAGAGAGAGTTTTACAAAAGAGCATCACTGATCATAACAGCGTGATAGTCCCCAAACATTGCAGGTAACCAGAAAATGAAACATACATTGTGAGACACCGAACAAGTGCCAAAAGGAAGAACTATGAGAGCAGTCAGACAGTAGTATGGAGTTGCTACTCTGAATATCAGCATAATACATGTCATCATAAGGTGTGAAGTGCCTCCTCAGAAGGCCAGAGGACAGGAGAGCTGGTGGACTTCAACACCCTGTCATGACTGGAGCAGCTGCAGGCTGGATCCAGCTGAATGCTGACTGTGTGACACAGCCCGGATCTCATGAATAATTCAGCAGCCTAGTTTCACTTTGTTAGAAGGAGGAGGAGCCGGGGGTGATTATTACAGCCCTTGAATAAACAGAGACAGGACTGCTGGTCCACATGTCCCTCCTCTGCAGTAACTCTCAGCAGCTCCAGACAGATAGAACACAGAGCTGCCTTAACCTTGATAAAAGTACAATTCAGAGGGAGGAAAGATGGTTTCGAGCTCTACCTCAGAACCATCCCAGTCCTCCTCCTCCTTCCTCTTGCCTCCTCCTTCTCCCTCCTTCTTCTCCTGCCTCCTCCTCATCTTCCTGCCTCCTCCTTCTCCCTCCTTCTCCTCCTGCCTCCTCCTCATCATCCTGCCTCCTCCTTCTCCCTCCTTCTTCTCCTGCCTCCTCCTCATCTTCCTGACTCCTCCTCCTCCCTCCTTCTCCTCCTGCCTCCTCTTCATCTTCCTGACTCCTCCTCCTGACTCCTCCTCCTCCCTCCTCCCTCCTCCTCCCTCCTCCTCCCTCTTCCTCCCTCCTCCTCCCTCCTCCTCCCTCCTCCTCCCTCCTCCTCCTCCTCCTCCTCCTCCTGCTCCTGCTGCAGATGCTCATCTTGGTGTGGATGAGAGTGGTGATCTTTGTCTTTTCTCCTGCAGCACAGAGTTCCTGGTGATTGGACAGCTTTGATGAAGCAGCGTGTCTAATTAACACGCTGACAGCAGCGCTGACTAGCCAATCACAGGCTGCTTTTTTAAAGTGGTTAAAGAAGTCAGCTGTGTCCTAAAGGGACAGCGAATCATTCTCTCCTACAGCAAGATCACAGAGCGATGAAGCAGGTCCCCTCATTTCCCCTGCTTGGAGTATCTTGCTTCCATCTCTTTACATTTAGTCATTCATCAGACGCTCTTATCCAGAGCGACTTACAGCAAGTACAGGGACATTCCCCCCTGAGGGAAGTAGGGTGAAGTGCATGTTGACACAGCCAAGGTTCGAACCAGGGACCTTCTGATTACTAACCCAACACCTTAACCCACTGCGTCTCAGATCCCCTCTCTTTCTCTCCATCTTATTTCCCTCTCTTTTTCTGTTTCCCTCTCTATCACTCTTTCTCTCTATCTCACTATTCCTCTCTTTCTCCTGCACTCTTCTCCATCTCATTTGGTCCATAGTTTGAAACAGAATATCTGATCCAGTTTTTCCCTGCTATCCCCAAAATAGCTCCTGCTACAGGAAGTGCTGAGTGTCCACTTCCTACGTGGCCTGTGTGTGTGCTGTGAGATCATTGATTGGTGGAGACAAGAGCCTGTTGGCTGTCTGGAGGGGGGGGGGGGGGGGGGGGCTGCATGGCATGTGGCCAGGATGTAACAGAAACAGCATTAAAACACTAAGACAACCTTGGAGGAAGGAGTTCAGCATGGTAACACTGGATATATTCTCTCCATGGTAACACTGGTAACACTTGAGATGGAATAACTGGTAACACTGAAAACCCTGAAGTCTATAGACTGAAGTCTCCAGTCAATACGTAGTTTTCTTTATCCATGTTGTTTATAATGAGGTTTGTGTTGATCTAGGCACCAGTGCACAGCTCAATACACTCCATCAAGTGAAGTTTCTCATGTGAAACACTGACAACGTGTGAGGAAGTGTAGAATATTAGAGGATCTATCTGGTGAGTATGTGTGAAGAGATGTCAGAGAGCCTGGTCAGACACCAGAGAGCCTGGTCAGACACCAGAGAGCCTGGTCAGACACCAGAGAGCCTGGTCAGACACCAGAGAGCCTGGTCAGACACCAGAGAGCCTGGTCAGACACCAGAGAGCCTGGTCAGACACCAGAGAGCCTGGTCAGACACCAGCCTGGTCAGACACCAGAGAGCCTGGTCAGACACCAGAGAGCCTGGTCAGACACCAGAGAGCCTGGTCAGACACCAGAGAGCCTGGTCAGACACCAGCCTGGTCAGACACCAGCCTGGTCAGACACCAGAGAGCCTGGTCAGACACCAGAGAGCCTGGTCAGACACCAGCCTGGTCAGACACCAGAGAGC
This sequence comes from Protosalanx chinensis, assembly GCA_030340685.1. Taxonomy (NCBI): domain Eukaryota; kingdom Metazoa; phylum Chordata; class Actinopteri; order Osmeriformes; family Salangidae; genus Protosalanx; species Protosalanx chinensis. The sequence goes on along the minus strand of CM059331.1, from coordinate 144,444 downwards.
CTGGTCAGACACCAGAGAGCCTGGTCAGACACCAGAGAGCCTGGTCAGACACCAGAGAGCCTGGTCAGACACCAGAGAGCCTGGTCAGACACCAGCCTGGTCAGACACCAGCCTGTGGATGTAATTAAGATCACATCTCCTCACCTACCCTCAGAGGTCAGAGTCATCAAAACAGTCATGTGGATGAGGAGTGAACTAAAATACCTCAGGCTTTGTTTTGGTCTGAAGCACCCTTCAAATCAGCTCCTGTTAGCTAGCTAATGACGATGGAGAGCTGAGCTGTTCCAGTGTAGCTCTCTCCTCCCTCCTCTGCATAGGAGAGACTGCGTAGTTTCTACAGTCTCCATAATCAACTCACTGTTCTCTCTACACCTGCTAGTCTCTGCTTATTCAGTTGGACTTTTTATTTATTCTCCCATTATCATGAAAACCAGCCGGTGTGTTTTGGTTTATCACCTTCTGGATCTGGACTCATCATGAAGCAGGAGGTGGAGGAGCCTGACCATCCCAATGTGTCATCATGTGTTGTCAGAGCACCTTCCTGTCCCTATGGGCATCGCTCAGCCAGCACAGAAGGGCCAGTGTGTTGTAATGAACCCTGCTAATGCAGCTTAGTGGATTCAGTCCCACTTTCCAAGCCTCCTCTGGTCAGGCTGAGCCAGGGAGGCCCAGGAGATGAAGCTATTCATCCAGACAACCTGCAGCCGTGAGCTGCTCCTGCTGCCTGGAGAGTCTCTCCACCCCCAGGCACCCACTCTACAGCACTGTCTCATTGGAAATCCTATTACCCCCCCCCCCCCCCCCCCCCCCCACCCCACCCCCTATCATGACTGATTTCCTGACTCTGTTCCCCCCTACCCCCCCCACCCTGCCAAGCCCACCCCTGAACCCTTTCATGGTTCATGTTTCCAGAGAACACCAGATGGAACACAGAGCCTCAGAGAACCAGGCCATTGGCTGCCAAGGAAATCCCTCCAATGAGGACTGCAGATGCAGAACTCGACCAGTTACAGAACAGAGGCTCTTCTACTGCTTGGCAGCAGTTAGCTTTTAGCACTTAGCTATAAACCAAATGGAATGAGGTTGAAGGGAGAATGTATTCCATTTACTGCACAAGGCTCACTTTTGATACAGTCATTGTGGTGTTGGGTGGATAATATTGAAATGGACTTGAAGTCCGAGCAGGGAGTTTATGTAGCTGACAGGATAATTATAGGGATTGGCTGCAGCAGACCGTGGCCTATCGACTCTGGGGAGGAATGAGTTCTGGTGCAGAGAGAAAATGAGAGAGGGAGGGAGGGAAGGGTATAGAAGGAGATAGAGAGAAAGGGAAGGGTATAGAAGGAGATAGAGAGAGAGGGAGGGGTATAGAAGGAGATAGAGAGGGAGGGAGGGGTATAGAAGGAGATAGAGAGAGAGGGAGGGGTATAGAAGGAGATAGAGAGAGAGGGAAGGGTATAGAAGGAGATAGAGAGAGAGGGAGGGGTATAGAAGGAGATAGAGAGGGAGGGAGGGGTATAGAAGGAGATAGAGAGAGAGGGAGGGGTATAGAAGGAGATAGAGAGAGAGGGAGGGGTATAGAAGGAGATAGAGAGAGAGGGAGGGGTATAGGAGGAGATAGAGAGAGAGGGAGGGGTATAGAAGGAGATAGAGAGAGAGGGAAGGGTATAGAAGGAGATAGAGAGAGAGGGAGGGGTATAGAAGGAGATAGAGAGAGAGGGAAGGGTATAGAAGGAGATAGAGAGAGAGGGAGGGGTATAGAAGGAGATAGAGAGGGAGGGAGGGGTATAGAAGGAGATAGAGAGAGAGGGAGGGGTATAGAAGGAGATAGAGAGAGAGGGAGGGGTATAGAAGGAGATAGAGAGAGAGGGAGGGGTATAGGAGGAGATAGAGAGAGGGAGACGCAGAGAACCAGGGAGATGGAGAGAGAGAACAGATGCAGAGAGGGAGGAGGGAGGGAGGAGGGAGGGATGAGGGAGGGAGGAGGGAGGGAGGAGGGAGGGAGGAGGGAGGGAGGAGGGAGGGAGGAGGGAGGGAGGAGGAGAGACAGAACCAGAGATAAGGAGAGGGAATGTGTGCACATACCTATGTGTGTGTGTGTGTGTGCGCACATGCCTGTGTACACAAGTGTGTGTGTGTGTGTGCTGTTTGGATTAAGCGTGTGTCTGTGAGGCATGAATAAGCAGGTGATAGGAGGCTACAGGCCCTCAGACATCCATGTGTCCGTTGTTACGGTGACATGCGGATCATCTGCACCAGTCCAATAGGCTGGAACATGAGCATTGCATCATGGGTACAGCCAACATGTGGTGTCACTACTCAGGTCATATATACACACTGTTTAGATATGTTGTCAACGTGTAGACAGATATACAGTACAGCTATATAGTAGCCAACATAGATAATAAGCAGAATATATCAATCTATATACTATATGTATGTATTAGATATGTTTTATTCATGACTTCAGTTGACTGCAGCTTTTCACAACACACCTTAAGATACTGTTCCTAAGTGCCTCTAATGTAAAATATACAGGAGACATCAGCGTCCTGGTTTGAGACCTGCAATGTGCTTTTATAGTTGCATAACATGACAGAATAAATTTAGCTTTGCTAAGCTAATGAACTACATGGTCAAGTTAAATAATTGTCATAGCTTGCATGGGCCAGCAGAAGACCACCAAGACGCACTCTCTTTTAGTAAATGATTCATAAACTGTCACATTTTGCAGTCTTTTAATACACAACTATTTTTATATGATCTATGAAATATTATCCAGAGTTTAGGAAGTTGTCATCTGTTATTAGTCCTTTGTAAATTCTTCAGGTGAGTAGCACCCAGGGTTAGAGTGTAGTGTTAGTGTGTATTAATGTAGTGTTAGTGTGTTAGTGTGTATTAATGTAGTGTTAGTGTGTTAGTGTGTATTAATGTAGTGTTAGTGTGTTAGTGTGTATTAATGTAGTGTTAGTGTGTTAGTGTGTATTAATGTAGTGTTAGTGTGTTAGTGTGTATTAATGTAGTGTTAGTGTGTTAGTGTGTATTAATGTAGTGTTAGTGTGTTAGTGTGTTAGTGTAGTGTTAGTGTGTTAGTGTAGTGTTAGTGTAGTGTTAGTGTGTTAGTGTAGTGTTAGTGTGTTAGTGTAGTGTTAGTGTGTTAGTGTAGTGTTAGTGTAGTGTTAGTGTGTTAGTGTGTTAGTGTAGTGTTAGTGTGTTAGTGTGTTAGTGTGTTAGTGTAGTGTTAGTGTGTTAGTGTGTTAGTGTAGTGTTAGTGTAGTGTTTGTGTGTTAGTGTAGTGTTAGTGTAGTGTTAATGTAGTGTTAGTGTAGTGTTAGTGTAGTGTTAGTGTGTTAGTGTGTTAGTGTAGTGTTAGTGTAGTGTTTGTGTGTTAGTGTAGTGTTAGTGTCGTGTTAGTGTAGTGTTAGTGTAGTGTTAGTGTAGTGTTAGTGTAGTGTTAGTGTAGTGTTAGTGTGTTATATATACATATAACAGGATGAATACTGACCTTGTTTGAAAGTAAACATTCATTAAGTCTGATTAATCGCTCCCCCATTCTTAATAATCACTCCTGGATATGTTCTATTGGTTAATCAGGAAGGTTCTCTACCGTAAAGTGACGCTTCAGATTAACTCTCAGATAAACCATCTTTTATTTGCTTTCCTTCTGAAATTATCATAAAGTGACACATTGATAGAAAACACATTAAGGGAATTAGTTTTTCCTTTGCAGAAAATAGTGTCAGAAACACAAACTTGTGATTATTTTCATCTTATAAACTATAATAAATAGACAGGATTTAGATACGAAGAATAGAAACATTTAAGAACATGAACCTGCATTATCAGTAGGTTTGAGATGACACAGGTATCCCAAGATCATTGGAGACTCAAACCCATGTGAATCACAATCATTAAATGCTGCACGATGACACATTCAATATCCCTTAATATTCCAGGTGTTGAACAGGGTAATGCCTGCTATTATTCAGCTGTTTGGTTTGCAGGGTAATCATAGCCTCTTAGTATGATTATCAGATTTAATCAGAGCAATTGTTTTCACTGGCAGGTATTGATTTTTAGACAAAGCAATCAAAATTCCCCTGTGTTCATACTATTTTAGAGTATTTGATAATTCCTCCCCTCTCCCAGCCTAACCTGCCCTCCTGCCTGTCTCTTGGTCTAAGAGGAGGAAGAACAGGCCAGGCTGCTGTTTTGTGACCGATGTCCCTTAGCGAGCTCTGACACGGCCCAGTTACCCTTACCCTCAGGACTGACAGTTACCCTTACCCTCAGGACTGACAGTTGCCCTTACCCTCAGGACTGACAGTTACCCTTACCCTCAGGACTGACAGTTACCCTTACCCTCAGGACTGACAGTTGCCCCTACCCTCAGGGCTGACAGTTGCCCTTACCCTCAGGACTGACAGTTGCCCTTACCCTCAGGACTGACAGTTGCCCTTACCTTCAGGACTGACAGTTGCCCTTACCCTCAGGACTGACAGTTGCCCTTACCTTCAGGACTGACAGTTGCCCCTACCTTCAGGACTGACAGTTGCCCTTACCCTCAGGACTGACAGTTACCCTTACCCTCAGGGCTGACAGTTGCCCTTACCCTCAGGGCTGACAGTTACCCTTACCCTCAGGACTGACAGTTGCCCTTACCCTCAGGACTGACAGTCACCTTTCAGTAGCTGTACCTCAGGTCAACTCCATCAGTCTTCAACATAGAGCGGTGGTCTGATTGACATTCAGGACACTGGAACACTCCAGTCATGATCTGAATCATATCAGAGTCACTGGAACACTCCAGTCATGATCTGCCTCATATCAGAGTCACTGGAACACTCCAGTCATGATCTGCCTCATATCAGAGTCACTGGAACACTCCAGTCATGATCTGCCTCATATCAGAGTCACTGGAACACTCCAGTCATGATCTGCCTCATATCAGAGTCACTGGAACACTCCAGTCATGATCTGCCTCATATCAGAGTCACTGGAACACTCCAGTCATGATCTGCCTCATATCAGAGTCACTGGAACACTCCAGTCATGATCTGCCTCATATCAGAGTCACTGGAACACTCCAGTCATGATCTGCCTCATATCAGAGTCACTGGAACACTCCAGTCATGATCTGCCTCATATCAGAGTCACTGGAACACTCCAGTCATGATCTGCCTCATATCAGAGTCACTGGAACACTCCAGTCATATCAGTTCCTCTTCATCCATCAACAGAAACCCAAATAGACACTGGGGGGAAATCAGAGCCTGAATGTTTTCCTAAAACAGAATATAGAACATTGCTCTGACCACAGAGCCAGTGTTGCATGCTGGGTAAGCAATTACTGGGCCCTTAGAGGGCTCCTCTCACGTGAGTCTTTGATGTACGTTGCTGTAAACACAAGCATCCCCTCCTCTCTCCTTTCCTCTAGCCATCTTCCTCCCCTCTCCCTCTTCTCTGTCCTTCCCCTTCAAATCCCCCTCTCTCTTCCCCCTCCTCCTTATTCACCCCCTCTCTCTTCCCCCTCCCCCTTACTCACCCCCCTCTCACTTCCCCCTCCCCCTTACTCACCCCCCTCTCACTTCCCCCTCCCCCTTACTCACTCCCCCTCTCTCTTCCCCCTCCCCCTTACTCACCCCCCTCTCTCCCCCCCTCCCCCTTACCCAGTCTCCTCTCCCCCCTGAGACTGTCTTGAGCACAAGCACACTAATGAGCACATTACCAGGTAGCCGTTGAGGAAAATGCTACAGATGTAAATTGGCATGGAGGGGTGTGTGTGTGTGTGTCTGTGTGTGTGTGTGTGTCTGTGTGTGTCTGTGTGTTTTACCTGCCTTGTGTTCAGCCTTGAATCATAATGAGCTGTACTAGCATGTTTATGAAGAGACTGGAGGATAAAAATAAACAGAAGACAAACCTGGGGGTTGACATGAGAGGATTTATGGATTTGTGAATGTCTTGCTTAATCTCTCATAAATTAAACAGGCATTATCAATTTGATATTATTATGAATTGAGGTGTAATCTGGTCTTTAATCTTGAGCTAATTAATCGTAGGTGTGGATTGTGCCTGTAGCTCACGTAATGAACCAGCTGTAATCCCAGCACAGATAAGGGGATTGCTACGCTAGACTTCATGAAAGGTAGAAAGCATTCCGAGATTCTTTATTGATCAGTTATTAATCAATTTTCCTTGTGTGAGATACCAGAGAGGCAGTAGCTAGTCTACATGTCATCTGAAATGCAGCAGAATCCAAACCTGGCTGCTGATACGAGAGTCAGCAGGAACATCAACAACTCTTTCACCAAGTGCCACTGGTACCAACTGTATCTCCATTCAGACAAATACAAGGGCTCAGACACAGGTACACAGGTACACAGGTACACTGATACTCAGGTACACAGATACTCAGGTACACAGATACTCAGATACACTGATACTCAGGTACACAGATACTCAGGTACACAGATACTCAGGTACACAGATACTCAGGTACACAGATAGTCAGGTACACAGATACTCAGGTACACAAATACTCAGGTACACTGATACTCAGGTACACAAATACTCAGGTACACTGATACTCAGGTACACAGATACTCAGGTACACAGATAGTCAGGTACACTGATACTCAGGTACACAGATACTCAGGTACACAGATACTCAGGTACACAAATACTCAGGTACACAAATACTCAGGTACACAGGTACACAGATACACAAATACTCAGGTACACAGGTACACAGATACACAAATACTCAGGTACACAGGTACACAGATACACAAATACTCAGGTACACAGGTACACAGATACACAAATACTCAGGTACACAAATACTCAGGTACACAGATACTCAGGTACACAGATACTCAGGTACACAAATACTCAGGTACACAGGTACACAGATAGTCAGGTACTCAGGTACTCGGGTATTGTCCATTCACTGGAAGAACAGTGGACGGCATGACAGCTTCTCAACAGTGAAACCAAAACATCTTGATCGCCCCCTTGTGGCTGGCTGTAGTGCCGTTGTTAGCAGAGGGACATGAGCCAAACTAAATATTTTAAAGTGCACCTAAAAGAAAAAGTATCAAAGATGGTTTCCATCATTTCAGGTAGTTGTTATGACACTGGTTACTTTTCAAGTGCTCATTTTCCTAATAGGTTCATTAGGTTTCATATAAAGGGGTTAGTGTGTGCTTGCGATTGAGTTTGGAGAAGGTATGGGTGGGACCTCGATACCACGGGTCCAATCACCATCACTACTGTCCAGACTCTGGCTCCACCCCCCATCACTACTGTCCAGACTCTGGCTCCACCCCCCATCACTACTGTCCAGACTCTGGCTCCACCCCCCATCACTACTGTCCAGACTCTGGCTCCACCCCCCATCACTACTGTCCAGACTCTGGCTCCACCCCCCATCACTACTGTCCAGACTCTGGCTCCACCCCCCATCACTACTGTCCAGACTCTGGCTCCACCCCCCATCACTACTGTCCAGACTCTGGCTCCACCCCCCATCACTACTGTCCAGACTCTGGCTCCACCCCCCATCACTACTGTCCAGACTCTGGCTCCACCCCCCATCACTACTGTCCAGACTCTGGCTCCACCCCCCATCACTACTGTCCAGACTCTGGCTCCACCCCCCATCACTACTGTCCAGACTCTGGCTCCACCCCCCATCACTACTGTCCAGACTCTGGCTCCACCCTCCAAGATGGATATTTAGGCTTCTTTTATGTACAGTGGCACGAAGCAGCGATGTGTGTCCATTGTTTTCACATTCTATTGTGTTGCAATGTGCTGTCGTAACAACTACCTGTAAACCACTCATTAGACCTGATGCTAGTCACCATGTTTAAACTGACTTCACACCTCCAGAGTCTGTTGATGTAGGTCCTGTCTGTCATCCTAACTTACATGAGAGGAAGTGGTGAAAAACCTAGTCTATGACTCAAAACAATAATTATCTAAACCACTGAAAGATGCAGTCTAGGTCTCTTTCCTCCAGTGTTCCTGTAAATGTTCAGGAATATTATGATGTTCTCCTTTGTGAGTGTTAAGGTTGTCATACAGAGCAGCTGTATTAACATGCAGTTCTGATTCTTCAGGAACACCATGTCATTCAGAGGTGTCATGTTCCTGCAAGGCTCCACCAGCAGGAAGCCTGATCATGCAGTTCAGTCCTGGGATCTTGCAGTTCAGTCCTGGGATCTTGCAGTTCAGTCCTGGGATCTTGCAGTTCAGTCCTGGGATCTTGCAGTTCAGTCCTGGGATCTTGCAGTTCAGTCCTGGGATCTTGCAGTTCAGTCCTGGGATCTTGCAGTTCAGTCCTGGGATCTTGCAGTTCAGTCCTGGGATCTTGCAGTTCAGTCCTGGGATCTTGCAGTTCAGTCCTGGGATCTTGCAGTTCAGTCCTGGGATCTTGCAGTTCAGTCCTGGGATCTTGCAGATCCCTGCCAATACATTCCTTGATAGTTATCCTGGGAATGAGGGAGGTGGATTGTCTTTGTGTAGAAGGAAAGTGAGCGATTTCAAAGGAGTAGAGGCGAGATGATTCCTGCTCTCTGAAGCTGTCATTTCTGTTGGCTGTTTGTGGCTAATCGAGAACCCTGCTGGGGCCTCAAACAGTCAGGCTTTTGAAACAGCCAAAATAAAAGTGTTGCAGAATTCACACATCAACACCTCAGATTTTGGTTCTGGGTCTGTAATGTGGGACCCATAATCTGAGGGGAACGGATTATTTAGATGCAGACTTGCGAGTACTTCCATTGTAATCCAGATAAGATGTGTTCACAGATCTACAGTGTGCTGAGGTAGGGGAGTGTGTGTGTGTCTGTGTATAGAGGTGTGTAGAGGTGTGTAGAGGTGTGTAGAGGTGTGTGTATAGAGGTGTGTAGAGGTGTGTGTATAGAGGTGTGCAGGATCATTTATATTTTACAGATGGAGTTACTACACAGATCTGAAAGCCCTCATGAGAGTGTTATTTCTTTACAATGATGACTATAAATGATGATTACAACAAGGCCTTATTGAAGCTGTAATGAGACTAAATATCTCAATGCTGCTTTGGGTTAGGAGGTCTGGGAGATGACGTGAAAAATATAAAATAGATGGATAAGTCCTTTGATAGATAAATACAGTATTTATTTAAGATTCTGCCGTCTTTCACCATTCACATTCAGGATTCACAGATTGTATGTGTGTGTGTGTGTGTGTGTGTGTGTCTGGGTGTGTGTGTGTGTGGAATGCGGAATGCTGTTGGGGTTGGGGTATTTGTTGCGTGACATAATTGAAGTGGAAAGACCAGTTGAAGTTGGAGGAAAATCATGCCCATCTTGCAGAGTTAATTAGGCTAAATGCTTGAGGTTGGTCCCAACAAGCATTCTTTTTCTGCTCTATTTGAATAACCTGTCAATAGTGACTTTAGCCACAGGGCTAGAATTAGGTGAGCTATGTAGAGAGAGTTCCCTGAGGCCACTTAATAAACTTGTCCCCAGATTGGACAGAGAATTAGACCAAGCGTTTCTGCAAGCGAGAACATTCATCTCTATCTTCATTAATACATTAAACTCTTTCCCTCTCCAGAGGAACATGGTCATCCATTTATTATGGATGTTACTGTTAATATCCATCAGAAAGCTGGAGGTTTGCTGCTGTCTTTAGACCAGTGAAGTCTGTCTGACCACAGCAGCAGGTCAACACAGCCACCAGTCCCTGACTGCTTTGTGCTGCTGTGAGACTTGTGTTCTATTTTCTATTCTTGAAGTTGCGTCTTGGAATAGATAACCTTTTGAACAGCCCGTCTTGGGAATGTGTAGAATTAATAATTCAGGTTATGTAGGGGTAGTCCGGTGTGTTCTGAAGCTGAGATAATGCCAGCGGCTGGTGACAATGAGGCTCCTGACATGCAAAGGACAGCCTCTTCTCCAGGAATCTTCTCTTTTCAAATAGATCTCTATTTCTGCTTGGCAATAGTACACATGAAGAGCTGTGTTGCAGGTGATGACTGAGATGCTGGCAGCAGTAGACTCTGGTCCTGATCCTCTCTGAGATGCTGGCAGCAGTAGACTCTGGTCCTGATCATCTCTGAGATGCTGGCAGCAGTAGACTCTGGTCCTGATCCTCCCTGAGATGCTGGCAGCAGTAGACTCTGGTCCTGATCCTCCCTGAGATGCTGGCAGCAGTAGACTCTGGCCCTGATCATCCCAAAGTTATGTAGGTTCTAATTGGTCAGATTGATCTCCTCACCTCTGAAATGGCAGGTAGGTCCATATGTTTCCATCAACAACAGGATGGAATATTCAGAATGATCTGGGCTTCCTGCTACTGTGGAGGGATTGGTCTGGCATTGGCCAACAGAGAACAGGTTAAGGTCTGATTGGGCAGACTTTCCAGAGGCCTGTGTTGATAGAGACAGACTGTGTTGATAGAGACAGACTGTGTTGATAGAGACAGACTGTGTTGATAGAGACAGACTGTGTTGATAGAGACAGACTGTGTTGATAGAGACAGACTGTGTTGATAGAGACAGACTGTGTTGATAGTGACAGACTGTGAGGCTGTGTTGATTAAACATAAATGGATAAAAGAAGGTTTAATCCAATTCTATTGACAAGTTTTGAAACATAATGCCACAACAATCCCATCAGAGAAGCTTGGAGAGATAATATAGTGTCTGTGTGGGTGTCTGTGTGTCTGTGTGTGTGTCTGTGTGTGTGCAGATGTGTATAGATATAGCAGGGCTTTCAAGTTTGATCAAAGGTTTGACATGAGATTACCACACCAGCTGGCCTTCTGGTGCTGTGAGCTGTTCTGTGTGAGACTCATCGTCTTGGCAGATATCTTCCCTCAGTATGTCTGCAGCTTGTCCACTAGGACTTTATTAATGCTACAAGTTATCAGTACTTCTCAGCATGAGAACTGAAAAAAATGAAGTAAAACTGCAGTGAAAACACTCGAATCTGCCTTTGGTTTCATGGCACAGAATCTCACAGATGTTTAGATCTTAACCCTCCATTCTCCATCTCTCTCCAGTGGCCCCCACGTCCCCCAGTCTTCGCTCGGAGGTCTTCCAGCCCTGCCTGGAGGAGAAGGACCTGGCCTTCTGTCTGAACGAAGGAGAGTGTTCCATCATCCAGACTGTGGCAGGGGTGCACAGACACTGCAGGTGTGTGTGTGCGTCACTGTGTGTATGTGTGCGTCACTGTGCATATGTGTGTGCCAATGTGTAATATGTGATCATATGTGCAGGTTGTAAGAGTTAGTCATCACTGACAGCTAATTAAAAAGGCTTCAGAGGTGCAGTCATCTCTTCCATAAAACCCTGATGTGTCCCTCAGGAGGGTACCCCTGTTTAACCCTGATGTGTCCCCCTCAGAGAGGGTACCCCTGTTTAACCCTGGTGTGTCCCTCAGGAGGGTACCCCTGTTTAACCCTGGTGTGTCCCCCTCAGGAGGGTACCCCTGTTTAACCCTGGTGTGTCCCTCAGAGAGGGTACCCCTGTTTAACCCTGGTGTGTCCCTCAGGAGGGTACCCCTGTTTAACCCTGGTGTGTCCCTCAGAGAGGGTACCCCTGTTTAACCCTGGTGTGTCCCTCAGAGAGGGTACCCCTGTTTAACCCTGGTGTGTCCCTCAGGAGGGTACCCCTGTTTAACCCTGGTGTGTCCCTCAGAGAGGGTACCCCTGTTTAACCCTGGTGTGTCCCTCAGGAGGGTACCCCTGTTTAACCCTGGTGTGTCCCTCAGAGAGGGTACCCCTGTTTAACCCTGGTGTGTCCCTCAGGAGGGTACCCCTGTTTAACCCTGGTGTGTCCCTCAGGAGGGTACCCCTGTTTAACCCTGATGTGTCCCTCAGGAGGGTACCCCTGTTTAACCCTGATGTGTCCCCCTCAGAGAGGGTACCCCTGTTTAACCCTGGTGTGTCCCTCAGGAGGGTACCCCTGTTTAACCCTGGTGTGTCCCTCAGAGAGGGTACCCCTGTTTAACCCTGGTGTGTCCCTCAGAGAGGGTACCCCTGTTTAACCCTGGTGTGTCCCTCAGGAGGGTACCCCTGTTTAACCCTGGTGTGTCCCTCAGGAGGGTACCCCTGTTTAACCCTGGTGTGTCCCCCTCAGGGGGGTACCCCTGTTTAACCCTGGTGTGTCCCTCAGAGAGGGTACCCCTGTTTAACCCTGGTGTGTCCCTCAGAGAGGGTACCCCTGTTTAACCCTGGTGTGTCCCTCACAGAGAGGGTACCCCTGTTTAACCCTGGTGTGTCCCTCAGAGAGGGTACCCCTGTTTAACCCTGGTGTGTCCCTCACAGAGAGGGTACCCCTGTTTAACCCTGGTGTGTCCCTCAGAGAGGGTACCCCTGTTTAACCCTGGTGTGTCCCTCAGAGAGGGTACCCCTGTTTAACCCTGGTGTGTCCCCCCCCCAGAGAGGGTACCCCTGTTTAACCCTCTAACTCAGATCTGCTTACTCGCAAACAGACTTTCCTCTAGAACTGAAAACAGTGATAGAGTTTCCTGCTAAGCAGAGCATGTTGTGTTTGGAGTGGTGTGTGTGTGTGTGTGTGTGTGTGTGTGAGGTTGGGGGGTTGTGTGTTTGTGAGGTTGTGTGTGTGTGTGTGTGTGTGTGTGTGTGTGTGTGCGAATTTGAAGAAGGCCCTTAAGTCATTTCCTGATGACTGGTGTGCTTCGTCAGAACAGCCTACTTCATCTCCAGCAGCATCAGAGTCTCTGCCATCACACTCTGGGGTGTAATTAGCAGGCTGCTTCTGAGGACCCAGGCTGGATAACCTGAAGCTCTCTGCTCTGCACACAAAGCTCAAGGGGATCAGAACAAAAAGGAGGGAAATCTTTATCTGGAGATTGTTTCATAGTAAATCAGAAGAATGGTTGAATCTTGTTCTAAACCCTTGGTGTGGTATGTGGTAGTGTGTATTAGTGTGTGGTGTGGTAGTGTGTGGTGTGGTGTGGTGGGGGTGGTGGGTTAGGGTTAGGCATATGATCATGCCTGTAGATGATGGCATACATGTGGATATGATCATGCCTGTAGATGTCTTTTCACTTACTGTAAACTAGATACTCTCCGGTGGCCAAATATGATCCAATTTATTTTTGTTGTTTTTCTATCAGTCTGGTTTAAAGAGCATTTGACTTGAAGAAAGCTACATTATGTCTCTGCAACAGAAACTGTGCTAATCTTTTTTTTATTGCTGTTTTATTGCTCCTTTCCACCCTAATGCTCATGTTAGCCAATGCTAATCAAGTCCCAAAATAAATACGCTAATGTGGTTCAAAGACCTAGTTCTACATCAGTAACGATTCTCACTAAGATTACATTCTGGTCCAGCTAATTCTCTAGCATCCACACCTGAGTTTGACTGAAGGATTGAGAGGAACATTAGGCTGCCTAAGACACCATGCAGAGCAGGCTGGACAGTGTCTCCCTGTGAGGAGCATCAGGGTGGAGGAGTGTGGCTCCCTGTGAGGAGCATCAGGGTGGGGAGGAGTGTGGCTCCCTGTGAGGAGCATCAGGATGGAGGAGTGTGGCCCCCTGTGAGGAGCATCAGGGTGGAGGAGTGTGGCTCCCTGTGAGGAGCATCAGGGTGGAGGAGTGTGGCTCCCTGTGAGGAGCATCAGGATGGGGAGGAGTGTGGCTCCCTGTGAGGAGCATCAGGATGGAGGAGTGTGGCCCCCTGTGAGGAGCATCAGGGTGGAGGAGTGTGGCCCCCTGTGAGGAGCATCAGGGTGGAGGAGTGTGGCTCCCTGTGAGGAGCATCAGGGTGGAGGAGTGTGGCTCCATGTGAGGAGCATCAGGCTGGAGGAGTGTGGCTCCCTGTGAGGAGCATCAGGGTGGGGAGGAGTGTGGCTCCATGTGAGGAGCATCAGGCTGGAGGAGTGTGGCTCCCTGTGAGGAGCATCAGGATGGAGGAGTGTGGCTCCCTGTGAGGAGCATCAGGATGGAGGAGTGTGGCTCCCTGTGAGGAGCATCAGGATGGAGGAGTGTGGCTCCCTGTGAGGAGCATCAGGATGGAGGAGTGTGGCTCCCTGTGAGGAGCATCAGGGTGGGGAGGAGTGTGGCCCCCGTTGAGGAGCACCACACCTGCTGTACCTGTAGTGGACACACACCTGCTGCTCTCTGATCTGGCTGTGCTGCTCTCTGACCTGGCTGTGCTGCTCTCTGACCTGGCTGTGCTGCTCTCTGATCTGGCTGTGCTGCTCTATGACCTGGCTGTGCTGCTCTCTGACCTGGCTGTGCTGCTCTCTGACCTGGCTGTGCTGCTCTCTGACCTGGCTGTGCTGCTCTCTGACCTGGCTGTGCTGCTCTATGACCTGGCTGTGCTGCTCTCTGATCTGGCTGTGCTGCTCTCTGACCTGGCTGTGCTGCTCTCTGACCTGGCTGTGCTGCTCTCTGACCTGGCTGTGCTGCTCTCTGACCTGGCTGTGCTGCTCTATGACCTGGCTGTGCTGCTCTCTGACCTGGCTGTGCTGCTCTCTGACCTGGCTGTGCTGCTCTCTGACCTGGCTGTGCTGCTCTCTGACCTGGCTGTGCTGCTCTCTGACCTGGCTGTGCTGCTCTCTGACCTGGCTGTGCTGCTCTCTGATCTGGCTGTGCTTCTCTCTGACCTGGCTGTGCTGCTCTATGACCTGGCTGTGCTGCTCTCTGACCTGGCTGTGCTGCTCTCTGACCTGGCTGTGCTGCTCTCTGATCTGGCTGTGCTGCTCTATGACCTGGCTGTGCTGCTCTCTGACCTGGCTGTGCTTCTCTCTGACCTGGCTGTGCTGCTCTCTGATCTGGCTGTGCTGCTCTCTGACCTGGCTGTGCTGCTCTCTGACCTGGCTGTGCTGCTCTCTGACCTGGCTGTGCTGCTCTCTGACCTGGCTGTGCTGCTCTCTGACCTGGCTGTGCTGCTCTCTGATCTGGCTGTGCTGCTCAGTCTACATGGGCACAGTGGACTTCCATCCCCACAAAGCTTATGGTATCTCTTCTTCCCATCACCATGGTAACATATCCCATGAGTCTGAGACAATAGAGAGGAGAAGAAAGCAGGAGAGGAGAGAATAAAGGTTTGAACTTTCGACAGAAAATCCTGCTTTTCCCAGAACTTTGACATAAGCTTGAATGGATGATGAGGTCCACAAATCATCATTAAAGAAATCCCCATTTAACAGAATTAATATGTTCAAGCTTAAATAATTAATGTAAAATATGCAAATATGATTACTTCACCATGAGCATTGTTGGCATTCTATAACGAAGCAAATCAAACAAGCTGTTCCATGTGGTCTGTGTGCCAGAACAGTTCTGTGGTGGAACAGTTCTTTGGTGGAACAGTTCTGTGGTGGAACAGTTCTGTGGTGGAACAGTTCTTTGGTGGAACAGTTCTTTGGTGGAACAGTTCTGTGGTGGAACAGTTCTGTGGTGGAACAGTTCTGTGGTGGAACAGTTCTTTGGTGGAACAGTTCTGTGGTGGAACAGTTCTTTGGTGGAACAGTTCTTTGGTGGAACAGTTCTGTGGTGGAACAGTTCTGTGGTGGAACAGTTCTGTGGTGGAACAGTTCTTTGGTGGAACAGTTCTGTGGTGGAACAGTTCTGTGGTGGAACAGTTCTGTGGTGGAACAGTTCTTTGGTGGAACAGTTCTTTGGTGGAACAGTTCTGTGGTGGAACAGTTCTTTATCATAATCATGTTTAAGAGGAGCAGATCGCTCCGGCTCAAAGCGACAAGAATCTGAGGCTGAGGGCCCCGCAGATGACACACACACACACTCACACCCTCACACAAACACACACACTCACGCACTCACACACACACACACACACTCACACACACACACACACAGTCTCTCTCTGTGAAACCTGTCGTGGCCGACAGCACTATTAACAGGATGTGAAAGGACCAAATGAATCATATTAATGAACACTACATCCTTCTTCCTACTTTGGGTTTCCAGTGTGACGATTAAAGTGTCTGTGCTGTCAGAGTCTGACAAGCTGCACTAATCCTGCTGCTGGTTCCTGTCCCCTCATCCCCTCATCCTCTATCCCCTATCCCCTCATCCTCTATCCCCTATCCCCTCATCCCCTATCCCCTATCCCCTCATCCTCTATCCCCTCTTCCCCTCATCCTCTATCCCCTATCCCCTCATCCTCTATCCCCTATCCCCTCATCCCCTATCCCCTCATCCCCTCATCCTCTATCCCCTATCCCCTCATCCTCTATCCCCTCATCCCCTCATCCTCTATCCCCTCATCCTCTATCCCCTCATCCTCTATCCCCTCATCCTCTATCCCCTCATCCTCTATCCCCTATCCCCTCATCCTCTATCCCCTATCCCCTCATCCCCTATCCCCTATCCCCTCATCCTCTATCCCCTATCCCCTCATCCTCTATCCCCTATCCCCTCATCCTCTATCCCCTATCCCCTCATCCTCTATCCCCTATCCCCTCATCCTCTATCCCCTATCCCCTCATCCTCTATCCCCTATCCCCTCATCCTCTATCCCCTATCCCCTCATCCTCTATCCCCTATCCCCTCATCCTCTATCCCCTATCCCCTCATCCCCTATCCCCTCATCCCCTCATCCTCTATCCCCTCATCCTCTATCCCCTCATCCTCTATCCCCTATCCCCTCATCCCCTCATCCCCTCATCCCCTATCCCCTCATCCTCTATCCCCTCATCCTCTATCCCCTATCCCCTCATCCCCTCATCCTCTATCCCCTCATCCTCTATCCCCTATCCCCTCATCCTCTATCCCCTATCCCCTCATCCTCTATCCCCTATCCCCTCATCCTCTATCCCCTATCCCCTCATCCTCTATCCCCTATCCCCTCATCCTCTATCCCCTATCCCCTCATCCTCTATCCCCTATCCCCTCATCCTCTATCCCCTATCCCCTCATCCCCTATCCCCTCATCCCCTCATCCTCTATCCCCTCATCCTCTATCCCCTCATCCTCTATCCCCTATCCCCTCATCCCCTCATCCCCTCATCCCCTATCCCCTCATCCTCTATCCCCTCATCCTCTATCCCCTATCCCCTCATCCCCTCATCCTCTATCCCCTCATCCTCTATCCCCTATCCCCTCATCCCCTATCCCCTCATCCCCTCATCCTCTATCCCCTCATCCCCTCATCCTCTATCCCCTATCCCCTCATCCTCTATCCCCTCATCCCCTCATCCTCTATCCCCTATCCCCTCATCCCCTCATCCCCTATCCCCTCGTCCCCTCATCCCCTATCCCCTCATCCTCTATCCCCTCATCCCCTCATCCTCTATCCCCTCATCCCCTCATCCTCTATCCCCTATCCCCTCATCCCCTATCCCCTCATCCCCTATCCCCTCATCCCCTATCCCCTCGTCCCCTCATCCCCTATCCCCTCATCTCCTCCCCTCATCCACCGCTCTCATCCCCTCTCCCCATCCTCCCATCCCCTACTCCTCCCCTCTCATCTCCTTCTCCACCCCTCTCCTCCCCTTCTCTAGTCTTTCACCTCCTCTCACCCTTCTCCAGATTCTCGTATCCTCCAGTCTCCCTACCTTGCAGTTCCCCCCTCCTCCCCTCTCCTTCCTGGGTGTCTCAGCTGCTATGAAGGAGGAACAGCTGGTCTGAGTCCCTGCTGCTGGTTGGAGTGGGTTATGTCCACAGTGGACACACAGTGAAGAGTCGTGTGATTAAACATCCTGAACTCTGAAGCATGCTGCTTTTGAAGGGGGCTGTTAGACAGAGGGAAGTCAGGAGCTACTGAGAGCTGCTCAAATCACAAATGCTGCATAACGCTGGAGGATGCTGTCTTCATAAGTGGCCTTCATAAAGCCACAGGCAGAAAGGCAAACAGAATGAAGAGAGATTCTGTGGTTTGAATGATTCTAACCCTAACCCTAACCCTAACCCTAACCTTAACAGAAGAGAGAGACCAACATGAAGGTGTGACCTGCACCACAGCAGCAGTTAACTGGGGGATATTTCATCATAAAAAAACTTCCATCATGATTGCTTATTTTTCTGAGCAGTTTTTTCTTCTTGTTGCTTTTAATAGATACAGTTCGTATAGTTTGTGTGGCAGGAGCCTTAACCCTGCTAGCAGAATGGAACAGTCCCAGAACTGAATTAGAATTGAACTGAGTGAATGGAGAACAGCAGAAACAAAGGCTGTTTGTCCTCCGAGCTGGTGGAATTGTCAACCCCAGGGCCGGACAAGCTTCATCATTGCAAACTGCACAAACAGGAGGGCGATTGGGAATAAACGTCACATTATCAAAGACGATAGATGCTATTAAACAGAGTTAGCTCAGCTGTGCTCTCTGTCAGCAGAGCAGTCAAACCCAATCAGCAGCAGCCAAGGTGTGTGAGAGAGAGATGAGGGAATACTGGGTGGATCAAGAGATCTTTATGAGCCTGGATTCATCAGCCTCAGTGTAGATGAACATACAGACCTGGTCTGGACAGGAACACATTCAAACCCAGCAGATGTATAAGAGGCCAGTCTGACCCTGAACTACAAGGTTCCCTGGAAGAGACCAGACATTGGCTGTCCACACTAAAATGCCTCCATGTTTTTCCACCACAGTACCTGTGCTAACCCATGACCTGTGCTAACCCAGGACCTGTGCTAACCCAGTACCTGTGCTAACCCAGGACCTGTGCTAACCCAGGACCTGTGCTAACCCTGACACTGTGGGAACTGGAAGATTTGAATGAGAAGACGCTTTAGTCTAGGATTACATTTCTTCAACTTTTAAGAAATAAGTCCATATTGTGGTGGGAGTGAAGGCAAATTACAGATGCTTCAATAGACGTAGTAGAGAATGACATTGATTACATGTTGTGGAGGTCCAGTCAGCTGGCAGTGGGTGTAGAGGGAGGGATTGGGGGGGGGGGGGGGCGTAGTTCTGCTCTTGCAGATACTGTTCTCTGTCCATCCCCCAGTCATCCCACCTCTCTCTCTCTCTCTCCTTCCCTCTCTCTCTCTCTCTCTCTCTCTCTCCCTCTCTCTCTCTCCTTCCCTCTCTCTCTCTCTCTCCTTCCCTCTCTCTCTCTCTCTCCTTCTCTCTCTCTCTCTCTCTCTCCCTCTCTCTCTCTCCTTCCCTCTCTCTCTCTCCTTCCCTCTCTCTCTCTCCCTCTCTCTCCTTCCCTCTCTCTCTCTCTCTCTCTCCCTCTCTCTCTCTCCATCCCTCTCTCTCTCTCTCCTTCCCTCTCTCTCTCTCTCTCCCTCTCTCTCTCTCTCTCCTTCCCTCTCTCTCTCTCTCTCTCCTTCCCTCTCTCTCTCTCTCTCTCTCCTTCCCTCTCTCTCCCTCTCTCTCTCTCCCTCTCTCTCTCTCTCCTTCCCTCTCTCCTTCCCTCTCTCTCTCTCTCTCTCCCTCTCTCTCTCTCTCCTTCCCTCTCTCTCTCTCTCTCTCTCTCTCCCCCTCTCTCTCCCCCTCCCTTTCTCCATCTCCCTTTCTCCCTCATTCTCTCTCTCTCCTGTGGCAGATGAAATATGGACAGGAGCTGTCATGTCTAATTGGAGGTTGTCTCTTCATCCTGTCTCTCAAATATCCAATTCTTCTATTTGACAGCAGCAGTGAGAGGCTTGGTGCTCTTTGTGTCTACAACATGAAAGCATGGAACTATTAGAAAATGTCATCAGTTCCTTTTTGACAGACATTATCTGTAACCAGAACTCCCTGAACCATTACAACAAACCAAGCAGAGCCCAGAGTAGGAGGTCTGAGAGCAGTGACGTCTGATTCCTGCATTCTGGGAAATACTACAGAAAGAAACAGTTATTATGACTGTGGTGATATTGGCCCACCAGGGTCTAACTCCAACTGATCCTTTGAAACACAAATTGATGCAAGTCAGTGAGTTAATCAGATTTACATCAGCCTACCTGATATGCTCAGTTGAATAAATTAAACAATTAAACTGACATTATTGTAGCTAGTAGATTAAAATCGCCGCAATATCCCTACACACACATTGACACACATCCAAGTCATATAATTTAAATGAGCTATTCTTGAGCTTTACACAAATGGCTGAAAGTATTTAGTATTTAATAAAAGCGACTGTCCAAATGATATCCCACACTACCCTGATGCTTTACATACACAAGTTTATAATATATCATATTTCGTTTCATGAAAACTTCATGACATTTACTGAGAACAGGTCAGTGTGTGAGCGAGATAGATTAGTATTATGTGAAGCGTCTTGACAAGGACCCCCTTTCAAGTCCCCAGGTTTGATGTGCTAATTATATGCAAATTAATGCAAACGAGGCTGCCTCCTGCCCAAAATGTCTTCCTACTGTGTGAGGCAGAGCAGCACTCAGTAGCAGAGTGACTGTGTTTTCTATAAATACTTCAAGTTTGGGGAAGTTTGGAGTCTTGGATTTGTACTTTATTGTGGGTTTAGTGACAGGGCACAAACATGGAGAGTGTGTTTTGAACTGATCTGCTGCTGCTGGTCTCTGTCCATCTGTCCAGTTAGTGAGCTAAGCTGCCAGAAAACTTCTGGCTCTGGATCGAATCCATATGGGTGTTTCTGCACCACACAACCGCTGATTAACTGTACATTTCCTAACATCAGGCTTTGCCTCTGCCAACAAATAACAATTACTTTTGTTTCGTTGTAGTTAAAGTTTTTTGATTTGCTGTCAGAATTTCTTTTTTTACACTGCTTGAATTCAGATTTTGTGTTTTTGGTTTTGAAAGAAAGTCTGATCCAGTATGAATCCGAACGAGAACTGTCCCTCAGAACTAGAACATTCTGCTAGAACATTCTGAGGCTGAGGTTTGGGTTTAGAAATACCGGACAGTTATTTGATTAGAGAGAGAGTTGAACTGACACAGGGCTACACCCTTCAGAAGACACTGTTTCAAATAGATAGTCAGAAACAAAAAGAATATATACAGCTAAAATATGTTCAGTGTTTCAAGCAGTTTTTATTTAAATAGTGGGTTTGGAGGTTGTTAGTAGTACAGGTGTGGAGGTTGTTAGCAGTACAGGTGTGGAGGTTGTTAGCAGTACAGGTGTGGAGGTTGTTAGCAGTACAGGTGTGGAGGTTGTTAGCAGTACAGGTGTGGAGGTTGTTAGCAGTACAGGTGTGGAGGTTGTTAGCAGTACAGGTGTGGAGGTTGTTAGCAGTACAGGTGTGGAGGTTGTTTGCAGTACAGGTGTGGAGGTAGTTAGCAGTACAGGTGTGGAGGTTGTTAGCAGTACAAGTGTGGAGGTTGTTAGCAGTACAGGTGTGGAGGTTGTTAGCAGTACAGGTGTGGAGGTTGTTAGCAGTACAGGTGTGGAGGTTGTTAGCAGTACAGGTGTGGAGGTTGTTAGCAGTACAGGTGTGGAGGTTGTTAGCAGTACAGGTGTGGAGGTTGTTAGCAGTACAGGTGTGGAGGTTGTTAGCAGTACAGGTGTGGAGGTTGTTAGCAGTACAGGTGTGGAGGTTGTTAGCAGTACAGGTGTGGAGGTTGTTAGCAGTACAGGTGTGGAGGTTGTCAGTAGTACAGGTGTGGAGGTAGTTAGCATTACAGGTGTGGAGGTTGTTAGCAGTACAGGTGTGGAGGTTGTTAGCAGTACAGGTGTGGAGGTTGTTAGTAGTACAGGTGTGTTCCACTGGGAGGAGCCTAAAGGTGTTCAGATAATCACAGGGAGCTGGAAGCAGAAGTTCACTGCCCTGGGCGAGTCATGTGCAGAATTGTGTGTTAAACAAGTTGAAATGTGAAAGGTTAGGAGTTACATAATAAATGCTAATGAGATTTTTCTACTCTGACATTTTACAAAGACACCCCAGGGACGACGTAAACAAACATGAAACCAGCCTTTTCCTTCTGTCCAAAGAGCCACAGTTCAAACTAGACTCACACCACTCGCCTTCTCAAGAGAGCACAAGTCACTTACTAATAACACTTGCTTTGGTTTTTCTGTGAGCTAAAACGCACAATGTGATCGTCACAATGGGGACTATAAAAGAACTCGTCATATTTATGTTTGCCTATAAAAATGAACCCCCTGCTCAGCCCTCCTGCAGAAGCAGCCTGTGAGCTCACCAACACACAGTCCCACAGTTGATGCAGTGGTGAGATGAAGGGATTTGATTGGGTTTAGGAGTTGCTTTATCTCCCCCCATTAGCACTAGTGTCCTCTGTTAGAGCCATGTGAGGATCAATACTCAGCAGGAGGCGTAGAGGAAAGAAGATCCTTATCCTGACTATAAATCTGCATGGTCCACAAGGTTACCCTTTACACATTCACTCTCCTCCTCTCTCTCCTCCTCACTCTTCTCCTTCCTCTCCTCCCTCTCCTCTCTCTCCTCCTCACTCTCCTCCTCTCTCTCCTCCTCACTTTCCTCCTCCCTCTCCTCCTCCCTCTCCTCCTCCCTCTCCTCCTCACTCTCCTCCTTCCTCTCCTCCTCACTCTTTTCCACTCTCTCCTCCTCACTCTCCTCCTCCCTCTCCTCCTCCTCCCTCTCCTCCCTCCTCTCCTCCTCCCTCTCCTCCTCACTCTTCTCCTTCCTCTCCTCCCTCTCCTCTCTCTCCTCCTCCCTCTCCTCTCTCTCCTCCTCACTCTCCTCCTCACTCTCCTCCTCACTCTCCTCCTTCCTCTCCTCCTCACTCTCCTCCTTCCTCTCCTCCTCACTCTCCTCCTCACTCTCCTCCTTCCTCTCCTCCTCACTCTCCTCCTCACTCTCCTCCTCACTCTCCTCCTCCCTCTCCTCCTCCCTCTCCTCCTCCCTCTCCTCCTTCCTCTCCTTCTCACTCTCCTCCTCACTCTCCTCCTCACTCTCCTCCTCCCTCTCCTCCTCACTCTCCTTCTCACTCTCCTCCTCCCTCTCCTCCTCCCTCTCCTCCTTCCTCTCCTTCTCACTCTCCTCCTCACTCTCCTCCTCCCTCTCCTCCTCACTCTCCTTCTCACTCTCCTCCTCCCTCTCCTCCTCCCTCTCCTCCTCACTCTCCTCCTTCTTCTCCTCCCTCTCCTCCTCCCTCTCCTCCTCACTCTCCTCCTCCCTCTCCTCCTCACTTCCTTCCTCACTCTTCTCCACCCACCCTAGGAGTCTAGAAAGGGGACATCATCTTTAAATGTATCTGTATCTGATAACCTCTCAGAGGCCAAGGATCCCAGGACTCCCTGCCTGTAGCATGCTGTCTGGGCTTGGAAGAGGATGTGTTCAGTGTAAAATGATCATTCACTCTACAGTCAAAGTTTATCAGAGCTAATAGGAATCAGAGGTGATGATGTTACCAGGGTGTCACACAGCTTAGGTTGGGTAGATGAAACATGAAGATGCTGCTGCCCAAAATTAATAGAAAAAATAGACAATCTTTGTTCCTGATTTAATTTGCTGCTTATCTTGTCCTCTGACATCACATCACTGTGTAACAGCTTTTCTTCTCCACCTTTCCAACCTGTGTTTCTGTTATTAAAAAGTAAAAGTGGCCATATTATTTACAGGTAAACAGAGGAAATGCTTTTCTGCTCTATACTGCCTCCTCCATACTGCCCCCTCCATACTGCCCCCTCCATACTGCCCCCTCCATACTGCCCCCTCCATACTGCCCCCTCCATACTGCCCCCTCCATACTGCCCCCTCTATACTGCCCCTTCTATACTGCCTCCTCCATACTGCCCCCTCCATACTGCCCCCTCCATACTGCCCCCTCCATACTGCCCCCTCCATACTGCCCCCTCTATACTGCCCCTTCTATACTGCCTCCTCCATACTGCCCCCTCCATACTGCCCCCTCCATACTGCCCCCTCCATACTGCCCCCTCCATACTGCCCCCTCCATACTGCCCCTTCTATACTGCCCCCTCCATACTGCCCCCTCCATACTGCCCCCTCCATACTGCCCCCTCCATACTGCCCCCTCCATACTGCCCCCTCTATACTGCCCCTTCTATACTGCCCCCTCCATACTGCCCCCTCTATACTGCCCCCTCCATACTGCCCCCTCCATACTGCCCCCTCCATACTGCCCCCTCCATACTGCCCCCTCTATACTGCCCCCTCCATACTGCCCCCTGGAATGCATGTACTTGCTTCCATAAGGCCTGAAGTCACCTATACTGCTAATGTCTTTAACAATGACCTACCAATATGTTTCATGTTGTTTAATTGTAACTTGTTTAACTGAATGCTCTTGTGGCTCTTCCCTTTGGCACTTATTGTTGACAGAGAACAGAATCACATTAGACTAGCGTCCATCAACTTCCATTAAATACATAACATCTGTAAATATTCTCCATGTTTAAATCTCATTCAATATTCAGTATTCACTCACAATTACTACTTGTCTCTGAGTTCAGATCATCACCATGACAACTCTGTCGGTGTTGCTTTTGTTCTGTTGTTGATGGCGTCATTAAGCAGCACATCTGAGTTGTATAGCAACAGTAACTAGGTAAGGGGAGGAACTATGGGTGGATGTTGTTCTGCTCTCCTTTGTATGATGTATCTCATGTGTGCTACAGCAGGCTACATCACCGGCTCACTAACATGCTGATATCTGCTAACTCACGCTCAGACTGCTGAGCAAGTCAGGAGGATCAATTATGCAGTATGGGATGCCATCGCTACCGAGTACTGCCCTTTCTGCCATCGCTACAGAGTACTGCCCTTTCTGCCATCGCTACCGAGTACTGCCCTTTCTGCCATCGCTGCCGAGTACTGCCCTTTCTGCCATCGCTACCGAGTACTGCCCTTTCTGCCATCGCTACCGAGTACTGCCCTTTCTGCCATCGCTACCGAGTACTGCCCTTTCTGCCATCGCTACCGAGTACCAACCCTTCCTGCCATCGCTACCGAGTACCAACCCTTCCTGCCATCGCTACCGAGTACTGCCCTTTCTGCCATCGCTACCGAGTACTGCCCTTTCTGCCATCGCTACCAAGTACTGCCCTTTCTGCCATCGCTACCAAGTACTGCCCTTTCTGCCATAGCTACCAAGTACTGCCCTTTCTGCCATCGCTACCAAGTACTGCCCTTTCTGCCATCGCTACCAAGTACTGCCCTTTCTGCCATCACTAACAAGTACTGCCCTTTCTGCCATCGCTACCGAGTACCGCCCTTTCTGCCATCGCTACCGAGTACTGCCCTTTCTGCCATCACTAACAAGTACTGCCCTTTCTGCCATCACTAACGAGTACTGCCCTTTCTGCCATCGCTAATGACTACTGCCCTTTCTGCCATCGCTAATGACTACTGCCCTTTCTGCCATCACTAACAAGTACTGCCCTTTCTGCCATCACTAACAAGTACTGCCCTTTCTGCCATCGCTACCGAGTACTGCCCTTTCTGCCATCGCTGCCGAGTACTGCCCTTTCTGCCATCGCTACCGAGTACTGCCCTTTCTGCCATCGCTACCGAGTACTGCCCTTTCTGCCATCGCTACCGAGTACTGCCCTTTCTGCCATCGCTACCGAGTATCAACCCTTCCTGCCATCGCTACCGAGTACTGCCCTTTCTGCCATCGCTACCGAGTACTGCCCTTTCTGCCATCGCTACCAAGTACTGCCCTTTCTGCCATCGCTACCAAGTACTGCCCTTTCTGCCATCGCTACCAAGTACTGCCCTTTCTGCCATCGCTACCAAGTACTGCCCTTTCTGCCATCACTAACAAGTACTGCCCTTTCTGCCATCGCTACCGAGTACCGCCCTTTCTGCCATCGCTACCGAGTACCGCCCTTTCTGCCATCACTAACAAGTACTGCCCTTTCTGCCATCACTAACGAGTACTGCCCTTTCTGCCATCGCTAATGACTACTGCCCTTTCTGCCATCGCTAATGACTACTGCCCTTTCTGCCATCACTAACAAGTACTGCCCTTTCTGCCATCACTAACAAGTACTGCCCTTTCTGCCATCACTAACGAGTACTGCCCTTTCTGCCATCGCTAATGACTACTGCCCTTTCTGCTATCACTAACAAGTACTGCCCTTTCTGCCATCACTAACAAGTACTGCCCTTTCTGCCATCGCTAATGACTACTGCCCTTTCTGCCATCACTAACAAGTACTGCCCTTTCTGCCATCACTAACAAGTACTGCCCTTTCTGCCATCGCTACCGAGTACTGCCCTTTCTGCCATCGCTACCGAGTACTGCCCTTTCTGCCATCGCTACCGAGTACTGCCCTTTCTGCCATCGCTAATGAGTACTGCCCTTTTTGCCATCGCTAATGACTACTGCCCTTTCTGCAATCGCTAATGAGTACTGCCCTTTCTGCCATCACTAACGAGTACTGCCCTTTCTGACATCGCTAATGACTACTGCCCTTTCTGCCATCACTAACAAGTACTGCCCTTTCTGCCATCACTAACAAGTACTGCCCTTTCTGCCATCGCTACCGAGTACTGCCCTTTCTGCCATCGCTACCGAGTACTGCCCTTTCTGCCATCGCTACTGAGTACTGCCCTTTCTGCCATCGCTAATGAGTACTGCCCTTTTTGCCATCGCTAATGACTACTGCCCTTTCTGCCATCGCTAACAAGTACTGCCCTTTCTGCCATCGCTAATGACTACTGCCCTTTCTGCCATCACTAATGACTACTGCCCTTTCTGCCATCACTAACAAGTACTGCCCTTTCTGCCATCACTAACGAGCAGCGTTTAGCAGAAAGGATGACTCGTGTTCATCCATGTGATTGTTTTTTGGAGCGTGGTCAGAACTGTGATCTGGTCAGAACTGTGATCTGGTCAGAACTGTGATCTGGTCAGAACTGTGATCTGGTCAGAACTGTGATCTGGTCAGAACTGTGATCTGGTCCAGATACAATTTTGAAGTGTTAGAACCTTTTAGAGGTTCACCCATGCTGGAGTCTCTCCCCTCCAAAAACACATAGAAACAGTGTGATGTGTCCCAGCACCTGTTCAGCCTGCTTACTGTGGGATGAGTGCTGCACTCTGATGAAGGAATATCCTTCTGACTGGTCTCATCAAAGGAAGACAGTCATGGCTGTACAGCAGAGAACTGTTGCTAAGGTAGCATGCTCTTTGAGTTCTCACTCAGAGAGAAGAAATGTTTCTGACAGCAGTTTACTGGTGAGACGGGTGAGAGTCAAGGCAGCTCACTGGGACCCCCTCTTGGCCCACTGAGGGGGCTGAGGACCCCCTCCTCACTTCTCCCAAGGAGGCTGAGGACTCCTCCGGCCTCCATTCTTTTTTAACATCCTTCCAATGAACATGTGGGCAGTCAGCTTTGTCTCATGGGTGGAACTCTGAAATGCTGGAGAGGCGGATGGAGATGCTGGATGTGGAGGATGGATGAACTCTGAAGGTGGTGAAGCACCACTGACAGACCTAATGAGATTAAAACTGCCACTTCAAGCTGGGGCCTCAGAAGGAGCGAGGAGGAAGGCAGGGCCTGTGTTCAGTATTCAGCAAGAGTCGGCCTTTAATGCTGAAATCACACGCATGAGCATGCCTGGAATGGGCCTGGTCACGTAGTTGAAACAAATCTTGATTATTCCCCTGTACTCGTGAAATGTGGATGTTTACTGAGTGCAATCAGATTTGATTTCACAGACCGGGTGTCATTTTGCTTGTGGCAAGAGTGATTAGACCTCAGGCACACACACACACTCCAGGGTTGTAAGCTGGGGGCTGGGACATGCTAAACCTGATTGGCGGTGCATAAGAAAGTAATTAGGAGCTTTACCTCTCGCTTCCACGTGGCAGGAGATAGAGGAGATTCAGGAGGAGATAAAGGAGATTCAGGAGGAGATAGAGGAGATTCAGGAGGAGATAGAGGAGATTCAGGAGGAGATAAAGGAGATTCAGGAGGAGATAGAGGAGATTCAGGAAGAGATAGAGAAGATTCAGGAGGAGATAGAGGAGATTCAGGAAGAGATAGAGGAGATTCAGGAAGAGATAGAGGGGATTCAGGAGGAGATAGGAGAGATTCAGGAAGAGATAGAGGAGATTCAGGAGGACATAAAGGAGATTCAGATTCAGAAATGACTGGCTGGGACTGTCAGCTACAAGAAGCATGTCATCCGCAGGAGACTGCAGACCTGCAGACCTGGGGATATGGAGGTCTATCTCTTATGAGAATACTCACTCTTCTCTCCTCCCTGTTAACTAGCAGTTAACTGGACAGTACTTCCTAATCCACAATGAATCAACACCTACAAAGGACGTGCCTACTAACATAGTCAAGTGTGTTGGTGAATTAGGCCTCCTGTTTGTAGTAACAAATACACAAACTAGTGTAGAAACAAATGATTGCACCTAAGGTCAAATAAAATAGTAAATTGTAATTATAATGAAGTGAAACACATATTTGAAACAGGTCCAAGCATCTAGGACTTTATGCTGAGCTGCGGTGAGTGAAGAGATAAGAGCCTCATGGCTCCCATTCATATAGAACAAAAAACGAATAGTCCTTTGGATGAGAGAAGCACAAATATTAGAGAATAGATTTCACATTTGGAAATGAAAAACGATTTAAAGCAGCAAAGTTATCGCCGGGTAGTTAATTGGAAGAGAATTGCCCAACAGCCTTACTCTAACTGACAGTGTTAAAGATGAATGTGTCCTTTCTGGACACTGGTGTATATTTACGACACTCTGTAAATACACCGATATTTACAGATTTATCTATCTATTCGAATGTTTCAGGAATAAAGGTTGTTTGTTAACCTTGGGACAGCTGTGAATTGCTATTGATTTCATTCTAATTTAATTCACCTCCATTTGCTGTTAAAGCCCAGCTTTTCCCTTTGAGCAGAAGCTAAGATATATTGGCTGCTGAAGCATAACAGTGACCCATGATGCTATAATTACCCTTGAGGTGGATGAGCACAGCACAGCTGGATGGTCCTGCCCTCACATTCTATCTACATGTCCAGTCATGTTCACTCCTGAGGACACAACTTGTTCAAAACTGGAACAATATGCCACAAACTAGACATAGAGTCCCTTCTGAGAGTATGTGTGATTTTGAGAGTGGGTGTGGAGGTGGGGGTGGAGATGGAGGTGGAGTTTAGGGTGGAGATGGAGGTGGAGGTTAGGGTGGAGATGGAGGTGGAGTTTAGGGTGGAGATGGAGGTGGAGGTTAGGGTGGAGATGGAGGTGGAGGTTAGGGTGGAGATGGAGGTGGAGGTTAGAGTGGAGGTGGAGGTTAGGGTGGAGGTGGAGGTGGAGGTTAGAGTGGAGGTGGAGGTTAGGGTGGAGGTGGAGGTTAGGGTGGAGATGGAGGTGGAGGTTAGAGTGGAGGTGGAGGTTAGGGTGGAGGTGGAGGTTAGAGTGGAGGTGGAGGTTAGGGTGGAGGTGGAGGTTAGGGTGGAGATGGAGGTGGAGGTTAGGGTGGAGATGGAGGTGGAGGTTAGGGTGGAGATGGAGATGGAGGTGGAGATGGAGGTGGAGGCCTGAGACAAATGACAACCCTGTTGGTTGATGATGATGCTCTTCGAGTGTTAAAAGGAGTGTTCAATTCCTGGTCTATTCCTCAGATATTACAGATCTCACAGGGATCCAGTTCTGATGTGTTTTTGTTAGGTGTGTTCAGTCTGACCTGGGTCTACTGATATCACATCTCTGGGTTAGAGTTAGGTGTGTTCAGTCTGACCTGGGTCTACTGATATCACATCTCTGGGTTAGAGTTAGGTGTGTTCAGTCTGACCTGGGTCTACTGATATCACATCCCTGGGTTAGAGTTAGGTGTGTTCAGTCTGATCTGGGTCTACTGATATCACATCTTTGGGTTAGAGTTAGGTGTGTTCAATCTGACATCACATCACTGCTCCCAGAAAGCACCAGCTCGTTGCCTCAGTCACATTCAAGGTGTTCAGTCATGTTCAGTAATCACTTTCCTGCATGTGTGGTGAGCCCTGGGGTAAGAGAAGCCCTGTTGCCATAGCAGCCTCAGGTTACTGTACACCCCCTCAGGTGCCCGCCCCTCTGACAACGTCTGACGTAACCTAGCAACCATATACACTTCCTAAGGACGTTAGTCTCATTAGATTCTGTGTGTGTTCTGAGTGTGTGTGTGTGTGTGTGTGTGTGTGTGTGTGCGCGTGCATGTGTGTGTGTGTCCGTGTGTGTGTGAGACAGACAGCCCCTCTGCAGAGCAGGAAGTAGAGGCAGCAGAAACATGAGCAGCCTCCATGCACTTCCTGTCTGATGGGGTTTAATAGGATTTACCAATGTGGGAACTCCAATGCTTTAATAAAATGGCTTTATTAATACTGGCAAAGGACCTGATTAAAACAGCTTGTATTACAGTAGTGTCTATATGCAGAGGACAGGCAGGGTGTGATGGTGGAGTTTAACTGAATTATTTTATCAGTGGTTGCTTCTGCTGAAGGGCCATGTAATGATATGAAAAGATTAAACACGTCTTAGACCAGCTGCAGATCCTCTTCAGTGGATTATCTCTGTGAAAACTCACATCCACCCACTCCCCCTATCGGTGTGTGTCAGGGTTTATCAGGTTGCATATTCATCTTGTATGTGTGTGTGTGTGGGGGGGGGGGGGGGCAGTCTCAGGACTGGAGAAGGCTGGTGAGGCTGCTGAGGCTGGGGTTCCATTGCCATCACAGGGATGTTAAGGAGTTCTTAAGAATGTTTTTGTTAGTTAAATTGTTTAATTTAACATATTTCCATTCCATCCATTCTGATCCCCATTCTTACACAGATCACATGCTTCTGTTCTCATCTCACAGACAGCAGCAGACATCCAGCAAGTCTGTCAAGAATAATAAATATCTGTTCAGAGTCTTTCTCTGCCCTGTCCTGCAGAATGCAGATAGGAATATTTATGATATATGAGATGATGCAGAAGAGTCTTCTAACCAGGCAACACAGCAAGAGTGAGGAGACAGCTCCTCCCCCTGCACCTGTCAGTAACCAGTAGAGCCACCCCTTACAGGAAGAGAGGTGGGGGGAACAGGAAGAGAGGTGGGGGACACAGGAAGAGAGGTGGGGGAGAGCAGCGGTGGAGGATGGGTACTGTAGGAGATCAGCAATGGAGGATGGGTACTGTAGGAGAGCAGCAGTGGAGGATGGGTACTGTAGGAGAGCAGCAGTGGAGGATGGGTACTGTAGGAGAGCAGCAGTGGAGGATGGGTACTGTAGGAGAGCAGCGGTGGAGGATGGGTACTGTAGGAGAGCAGCAGTGGAGGATGGGTACTGTAGGAGAGCAGCAGTGGAGGATGGGTACTGTAGGAGAGCAGCAGTGGAGGATGGGTACTGTAGGAGAGCAGCAGTGGAGGATGGGTACTGTAGGAGAGCAGCAATGGAGGATGGGTACTGTAGGAGAGCAGCAATGGAGGATGGGTACTGTAGGAGATCAGCAATGGAGGATGGGTACTGTAGGAGAGCAGCAATGGAGGATGGGTACTGTAGGAGAGCAGCAATGGAGGATGGGTACTGTAGGAGATCAGCAATGGAGGATGGGTACTGTAGGAGAGCAGCAGTGGAGGATGGGTACTGTAGGAGAGCAGCAGTGGAGGATTGGTACTGTAGGAGAATGAATGGAGATGAAATGAGCCACATGTGGTTGTAATTTGCTCTCAGAAAACAAGAGACTGCTGAGTTCAAGACTGATATCAGCAGGACACACAACTGCAGGCCCCAGAACAGTTCACCTCACACACATGTCCCAGATCAGTTTCCACAGCTGACTCTAGACCAGCTGTTATGGTCAGTCTCCCACACTGTGCTGTTTATACCCAGAGTCCTTCACAGGCACGTCACATGATGTAGCAGCATGCTGAGGTCAACATCAGTCACAGCTGATGCATGGCTGGGTGTTGATGGGAGGAAGAGGGGAGAGAGAGGGGAGGGGAGAGATAGGGGAGGGGAGAGATAGGGGAGGGGAGAAGGCAGAGAAAGGGGAAAGAGGGTGGGGAGGGGAGGGAGAGAGAGGGGAGGGGAGGGAGTGGAGGGGAGGGAGAGGGGAGGGAGTGGAGGGGAGAGAGAGGGGAGGGGAGAGAGAGGGGAGGGGAGAGAGAGGGGAGGGGAGAGAGAGGGGAGGGGAGAGAGAGGGGAGGGGAAAGCGGACAGAAAAGGAAGGGGAGGAGAGGGGAGGAGAGGGGAGAGAGAGGGGAGAGAGGAATGGCCTAAACATCATCCTCCTCTCCTCCTCCCATTGTCCCTCCTCCTCTTCTCCTCCCCTGTCCCTCCTCCTCCCCTTCCCCCTTCTCCTCTCCCTACCCTCTTAAACCATCTGCCATTTTCTTCCACTAATTAACGAGTGATGCTTCTTGTGGCCCCTGCTGCTGACGTAAGCATGCATACACATTCATCAGTGAGACATACACACACATTCATAAATACACAACATGTTTTCATACTCACACACACACAGCCACACATGACACATATTGTGAGTGAGCTCTCACACACAGTGGGCCGTTCTAATCCTAACCCAAGCTAGCACTCCCACACACACCTGGACTCATCTACACATTCACACACTTTCCCAAACATGCATAGCACACAGACAAGCCTAGATTCAGCCATAGCATCTGCACACTCTGTCATCACACACACACAGGCTCATTATTAATTGTTTGACCTCCATTGAAGCATTAATCTCCACTTTTGAACCAACACATTTGTCTACAAAGGGTCTACTGAAGGGTGTCTGCTCCCAGCTGAAGGAGCTCCCAGCCAGAGTCAGAGATAGAGAAGAAGACACACAGCAAAGAAGGAAGATGAGGTGACAGACAGACAGGCAGACAGACAGGCGCTGTGCTGCAGGAAGATGAGGTGACAGACAGGCAGACAGACAGACAGGCATACAGACAGGCCCTGTGCTGCAGGAAGATGAGGTGACAGACAGACAGGCAGACAGACAGGCGCTGTGCTGCAGGAAGATGAGGTGACAGACAGGCAGACAGACAGACAGGCATACAGACAGGCCCTGTGCTGCAGGAAGATGAGGTGACAGACAGACAGGCAGACAGACAGGCGCTGTGCTGCAGGAAGATGAGGTGACAGACAGGCAGACAGACAGACAGGCAGACAGACAGACAGGCAGACAGACAGGCCCTGTGCTGCTGTGAGTCAGAATGCTAATGAGGTATCAGCAGATAGGAGAGGTGGGAAGGTGTGACTGGAGAACATGCTGCTCCTCCTCCTGCTGCTCCTCCTCCTCCTCCTCCTGCTGTTCCTCCTCCTGCTGCTGCTCCTCCTCATGCTGCTCCTCCTCCTGCTGTTCCTCCTCCTGCTGCTGCTCCTCCTCATGCTGCTCCTCCTCCTGCTGCTGCTCCTCCTTCTCCTGCTGCTCCTCCTCCTGCTGTTCCTCCTCCTGCTGCTCCTCCTCCTCCTTCTCATGCTGCTCCTCCTCCTGCTGCTCCTCCTCCTCCTTCTCCTGCTGCTCCTCCTCCTGCTGTTCCTCCTCCTGCTGCTGCTCCTCCTCATGCTGCTCCTCCTCCTGCTGCTGCTCCTCCTTCTCCTGCTGCTCCTCCTCCTGCTGTTCCTCCTCCTGCTGCTGCTCCTCCTCCTCCTCCTCATGCTGCTCCTCCTCCTGCTGCTCCTCCTCCTGCTGCTGCTCCTCCTCCTCCTTCTCCTGCTGTTCCTCCTCCTGCTGCTGCTCCTCCTCCTCCTCCTCATGCTGCTCCTCCTCCTGCTGCTCCTCCTCCTCATGCTGCTCCTCCTCATGCTGCTCCTCCTCATGCTGCTGCTCCTCATGCTGCTCCTCCTCCCTCTCCTCCCTTCTCCTTCTCCCTCCTCCCTCCTCCCCCTCCTCCCCCTCCTCCCTCTCCTCCCTTCTCCTTCTCCCTCCTCCCTCCTCCCCCTCCTCCCCCTCCTCCCTCTCCTCCCTTCTCCCTCTTCCCTCCTCTTCCTCCTCCTCCTACTCCTCCTCTTTGGTTTAACCAGGATCATGTCAACTGTGTTTAACTTTAGTCTTTCTGAAACTATTTACTCAACAATGTAATTCTTAAATAATATGATGACTGTTTCCACTAAACAGGAAGTGGCACTCTGTAAGCATGAGGAGGTTTAATGTCCACCTCTTGTTTTTCAGATGTAAGGAGGGATACCACGGCCTTCGCTGTGACCAGTTTGTGCCCAAGACAGATGCCATCTTATCTGACCCAGGTAAGATTCTTGCTATTGATCTGCTAGAAAACAGAAAACAAAGAATCCTAGTAAATGATCTGTGTTTTGTGCCTGGGAGCAGCTCTCTTCTAACTGGTCTAGATAAGTACAAACTTATTGAGCGGCTTCACAGGCCCCCAAGCCAAGAACTGAGGACTCCATCTCAACACAATCCTCCTTTAATGACCTGGTCAGGAGAGAGAAAGTGTCTTTGATTGAACTTTCTCTTGTTCATACTTTTAGCTCTCGACTTACACTTGCCAGTTCTCAATATTTTCTAAATCTAATTGATTTTAGATGTTGTTTAAAATATGTTTCAAATGTATATATTTTTGAGAAGCACTTTTCTTGATGGTAATGTATGAATGTAGAGTGAACACCGGTACTTGCATTTTAAATATTGATTTCCAATATCTCAACAATCAGCAATCAACCTGATGATTTCCTATTGACTTCACATTGATTTCCTTCTGTGCATCTTAAAATAGTATAGCTGTGATGTTTCTATGCTGTTTCTGCTTTGCTAACCTGGAATCCATATATAGATGATTATCCTGCTATTACTGGAAGCAGTCATGTCAGAGGAAACGCAGCCCTGCTGATTGCAACTGAAAGACAGAAGTTGTCCGTTAAGATAACAATTACACTTAGATTACATCCAACAGTCAGACAGCTTTTCAGTATACATCAAAGTTGCCTTTAACATTGTGGGGTAATTTTCTAATCAAGATATTCCAGGAACAACTAAAGCAGTAATAGAGAAACAGTAATAGCTCTTATTTCCAGTGTTAATGAACACAATCCCAACTGATATATCTTTCATTTTGTGGATCTCTATCCTAGAGATAGACTATAGTGTTTAAAGGTTTGATAAATGTTGTCAAAGGAAACCAAATATTTTTACTTTTACTAAGAACTACAAATGTCCACACTCCCCTCCTGCAATGCTCACTACAACTTGTTATTGTCACATGTTCATGAACATCAGAATCAGAATTTGTTTTATTCGCCATGCAAGTTACAACAAACACGGAATTTACTGTGGCAGCATAGAGCAAGCATAGAACATAGTTGGACTCAATTAAGATGCGATAAGCGATCTTGACCATACTGCCCATCTGACATCAGGCTTAGTTAACATCAGGTGTCCATAATAAATCCCTTCACAGGACCTTGAACCCAACAACAACTCAATGGGAAAGTGACAAAAAACCTTGACACAGATTGTTTAGGACCTGGAGAAGCTTCCCCCAAGAGACATGGGCTTTATGTCTCCGTTTTATAGAAAGACTTGATTTTCCTTTGCAGAGAGAGCCAGATGGAGACCATAAGTCTGGCTCCCGTAATGACCTCCTGCAGCCTCTCACTCTCAAACACTTTAATCATTCCTCCACTCTGACACTCTGCAAGCCTCGCTTCATTGAGATTTGAACAGACCGATTGCTTTGTATTCAGACAGCAGTTTGGAGCTTACAGGTGTATCTGCTGTACTCTGTTAGCTAGCTGTACCCTGTTAGCTGTGCTGTACCCTGTTAGCTGTGCTGTACTCTGTTAGCTGTGCTGTACTCTGTTAGCTGTGCTGTACTCTGTTAGCATTCACGTTGACCAGGGGAAAGTGAGTCCCTTAATTTGGGTATTTATCCAGGAGGCATTAGGCCCTGGCCCAGTAACTAGCAGTGACAGCAGCAGTGATTGCCTCCACTCCCCTGCTCAGACTAAGAGGGATTAAGGATGTGATTCACTCCTGCTATTGTTTCCCCCCCCCAGATTTATTCCTCCTAATCGTCCAGAATGAGCACTGGGCTCAGGATGGTATTCTCCATGGTAACTTGGCCTCCACTCACGGCCAGAGAAATGCCTCCCAAGGGGGCAGTAAGGTCTGCTGCTTTATGAGTCTGCAGGCTTGCTAGTCAATGCCAGAGTAGAGAATGTGTATCAGTGCTAAATGACATCATCTGTGCAGGCTGTGACAGGCTACGCCGCTTAAGCATTTGTGGCCAATCATAAACAAGGCCTGAATGCTGTAGCCAATCACAAAAAAGGCTTGAAGGCTAAAAGTCAGTCACCAAAAAAAGACTTTAATGCTGCAGCTAATCAAAGAGAAGGCTTGAGTGTGTAAAGAAGCACTCTGTCCCTCAAACCTGCCAGCTGCCAGCTTCCTCTCCCAGCCTGCTCTGCTGCTGTGATCCTCCCACCATCACATGTTAGTAGGGTGTATGGAAGCACCATCAAGTAAGTGTGGCCCTGCCCCATGTCCCCATGCTGTAGTCCAGTAAGTGTGGCCCTGCCCCATGTCCCCATGCTGTAGTCCAGTAAGTGTGGCCCTGCCCCATGTCCCCATGCTGTAGTCCAGTAAGTGTGGCCCTGCCCCATGTCCCCATGCTGTAGTCCAGTAAGTGTGGCCCTGCCCCATGTCCCCATGCTGTAGTCCAGTAAGTGTGGCCCTGCCCCATGTCCTCATGCTGTAGTCCAGTAAGTGTGGCCCTGCCCCATGTCCTCATGCTGTAGTCCAGTAAGTGTGGCCCTGCCCCATGTCCCCATGCTGTAGTCCAGTAAGTGTGGCCCTGCCCCATGTCCCCATGCTGTAGTCCAGTAAGTGTGGCCCTGCCCCATGTCCCCATGCTGTAGTCCAGTAAGTGTGGCCCTGCCCCATGTCCCCATGCTGTAGTCCAGTAAGTGTGGCCCTGCCCCATGTCCTCATGCTGTAGTCCAGTAAGTGTGGCCCTGCCCCATGTCCCCATGCTGTAGTCCAGTAAGTGTGGCCCTGCCCCATGTCCTCATGCTGTAGTCCAGTAAGTGTGGCCCTGCCCCATGTCCCCATGCTGTAGTCCAGTAAGTGTGGCCCTGCCCCATGTCCTCATGCTGTAGTCCAGTAAGTGTGGCCCTGCCCCATGTCCCCATGCTGTAGTCCAGTAAGTGTGGCCCTGCCCCATGTCCCCATGCTGTAGTCCAGTAAGTGTGGCCCTGCCCCATGTCCTCATGCTGTAGTCCAGTAAGTGTGGCCCTGCCCCATGTCCTCATGCTGTAGTCCAGTAAGTGTGGCCCTGCCCCATGTCCCCATGCTGTAGTCCAGTAAGTGTGGCCCTGCCCCATGTCCCCATGCTGTAGTCCAGTAAGTGTGGCCCTGCCCCATGTCCCCATGCTGTAGTCCAGTGAGGTATTTCCCTCCAAAGCTTCCCAACACCTCATCTGTCACAGTCCTGGGAAGCTGCAGTCTATTTAAAACCCAGACCACCTCTGTCAGAAAAGCAATTAAGTGTGAGGGTTTCATTTTAATTTAAATGAGATTATATTACAGTGGCATGAAAGGGGTGCTGTCAGGATGAAAAGAACATGAGCGCTTCTCTTTATCTGTCTCTTCAGCTTGAGGATTGTGGAAAGAACTTGACTGTGCCGGGAAAACATGGATCTGTCTGATGAAGGGGCCATTTTTATTACAGAATCATGGTGGATTCTGAATAATGTTTTATCACTTGAACTAATGTTTCTCTCTCCCTGTCTCACTCCCTTTCACCCTCTCTCTCTTTCCCTCTCTTCCTCTTTCCTCTCCTTTTTCCTCCCACATCTCTCGGGTGTTGATGACGCAGTGGATGAACTGGGCATTGAGTTTATGGGTAAGACTTGTTTCCTTGTGTAGATCTCTGCTCCTCTGTCCCAAGGCAGCATGTAAAAACACAATCTGCTCCTCACCTTGGAAAAATTAATGTGTGCCAGTCGCCATGGAAACACAGAGGTTGAAAAATTGATAGGGGTTTTTCCGCATGGAGACCAGCACTGTGGACGAGAAGGGAGGATAGGTAGGATGGAAGGAGGAAGAGTGGAAGATAGGTGCCTCTGCAGTTAAACAGTGTTGTGTTGGTGGAAGTTGGTGCACACACACAGACACCCTTACACACAGACACCCTTACACACACACACTGACATGCTTACACACACACACACACAGGCTGCACACACACCAACATTCTTACACACACACACAGGCTGCACACACACAGACATCTTTACACACACACAGGCTGCACACACACCAACATTCTTACACACACACACAGGCTGCACAAACACAGACATCCTTACACACACACAGGCTGCACACACACAGACATCCTTACACACACATTTACATTTATTCATTTAGCAGACGCTTTTATCCAAAGCGACTTACAAGAGAGAGCTTTTACAAAGAGCATCAGTCATTGAGCAAAGCAACGTGATAGACCCCGAACACAGTCGGATTTTTAGATCGTGAATCATACATCATGAGAACCAATAAGTGCCAAAGGAAGAACTATAAATGCATAACACAGCGATTATGAATATAGAGCAAGAGATACAACACATAATACATTAGATCAGGTGAAATGACATGCTATTGTTAAGTGCCATTAAATTCTCTAAATAGGTGAGTTTTAAGCCTTCTTTTGAAGGTTGGAAGGCAGTCCGTGCTTCTGATGGAGGTCGGGAGTTGATTCCACCATTGGGGAGCCAGGCAGTGGAAGAGTTTGTGTTGCGCTCTGGCGCTCTTGAGGGGGGGTACCACTAGACGGTTGTCAGCAGATGACCGTAGGTGGCGGGTGGGGGTATAGGGCTGGAGGAGAGAGTTGATATAGGTCAGGGCAGTCCCGTTTACCGCCCGGAAGGTCAGTACCAGGGTTTTGAATCTGATGCGGGCCATGACGGGAAGCCAGTGGAGGGCGATGAGGAGCGGGGTGACGTGACAGCGTCTGGGTAGGTTGAAAACCAGACGAGCGGCTGCATTCTGTATCCTCTGAAGGGGACGGGTTGCATTTGCAGGAAGGCCGGCTAGTAGCGAGTTGCAGTAATCCAGCTTTGAGAGGACTAGGGCTTGGACTAGCAGTTGGGTGGAATGTTGAGAGAGGTATTTTCTGATTTTCCTGATGTTGTAGAGGGTGAATCTACATGACCGAGAGACTGCAGCAATGTGTGATACACACACAGGCTGCACACACACAGACATCCTTACACACACACAGGCTGCACACACACAGTACATGTGAACCTGTCTGAACCTGGGTGTTGTTCTGATCCCCCAGAAAGGAGGGATGTGTATCAGAGACAGGTGCTGTCTGTCTGCAGCCTAGCCTCAGGAATCTGCCTGCTGGGACTGGCCTGCATGGCTCTCTACCAACGCAACCGGTAAGTGACTCAGTGTGATGCTCATGCTAATCGTTGGATTGCAGATCTTAATTACATTAAAAACATACCCAATGGTGTTGTTGATGAGAGCCAGCTAAATACAAGGCTCCAAAGGCCTGTTCATCTTTCACAGATACAACAGGAAACCCACTGTCCTTCGATGCTACTCTGTTAGTCTGTTTACTCTGACAAGGACTGCAGCTCAATAAAACCCATTATCTCCATGGTGATTGCACAATGTGAGTAGAGCAGTGCCCTTTCTGTGGAGAAGTTACGGGAAACATCGACGGCTCCCATTAAACTCGAGTGTATAGCTTCGGTAAACAGTGTATTTCAAAACAAGCAGAGATACATGTGTATTTGATGCAGCTTAAACCACAGGGACAAGATGAACGTCTCAGATAAGGTTTGCATGGGATTTGATGGTGACTTATTATTACTTGTTATACCTTGTGTAATGTATCATTAACAATGCCTAACACATCTTCTGGAAATGTGTATTACAAAATGAGTGAATATGTCATGTTTTGCTATTGCCTCTTACTGACCATGTGTTGTGTCTAACCTGAAGGATGTCTTCTCTGCAGGAGACACAGGGAGAAGCTCAGAGCACACTTCTCAGAGAACCACATCCTGAGGGACTGCAGCATCAACACCTCTGGCCTCATGGCAAAATCTAGCCCCAGGCCTCAGTCCGGCCTCCATCTTCAGAAGGTGGGATCCTGTGCTTGTGCAGCTGCCCGAGTCAGTTTCCTCCGCCGTGTCTAACCCAAACCACTGTCCTTTTATAATCCAACTAAAGATAAACTGTAGTCAGCAGCAATGCATCATTACGAACCCTCCAGACTTCACTTCATGCTTCACTATCTATTTGGTAGATATTGGTACATATTGTAAATAGTTTGTTACCAGTGACATAGCTGATCATAGTTTAAGTACAGCTGAAAAAGAGAAAGACAAAGAAGAAGAATGTCCTTATGTGTGGGTATGATAGAGAGAGGGTGTGTGTGTGTGTGTGTGTGTGAGAGAGAGAGAGGGTATGTGTGTGTGTGTGAGAGAGAGAGGGTGTGTGTGTGAGACAGAGAGAGAGAGAGAGAGGGTGTGTGTGTATGTGTGTGTGTGTGAGAGAGAGAGGGTGTGTGTGTATGTGTGTCTGTGTGAGAGAGAGAGAGAGAGAGAGAGAGAGAGAGAGCGAGAGAGAGAGAGAGAGAGAGAGAGCGAGAGAGAGAGAGAGAGAGAGAGGGTGTGTGTCCTGCAGAACAAGCAGTAAAGTTCCCTCTCGCTTGGTGAGCGCATGAGTCATACTACATACATTAGCAGTTTAATGAATACATTCTGGAAGTAAAGTGAAGGGATGGAGTCAGCATGCCCAGTACTACCCTGCTATAAGCATGCCCAGTACTACCCTGCTATAAGCATGCCCAGTACTACCCTGCTATAAGCATGCCCAGTACTACCCTGCTATAAGCATGCCCAGTACTACCCTGCTATAAGCATGCCCAGTACTACCCTGCTATAAGCATGCCCAGTACTACCCTGCTATAAGCATGCCCAGTACTACCCTGCTATAAGCATGCCCAGTACTACCCTGCTATAAGCATGCCCAGTACTACCCTGCTATAAGCATGCCCAGTACTACCCTGCTATAAGCATGCCCAGTACTACCCTGCTATAAGCATGCCCAGTACTACCCTGCTATAAGCATGCCCAGTAATACCCTGCTATAAGCATGCCCAGTACTACCCTGCTATAAGCATGCCCAGTACTACCCTGCTATAAGCATGCCCAGTACTACCCTGCTCTGAGGCTGAGCATAATGTAGATAGAAGGACTAGTCAGAGTGTGTTCCTTTAGGAATCTAGAAACATAATCTATAATCTAGTAACATGATCTATAATCCAGTAACATGATCTATAATCCAGTAACATCATCTATAATCCAGTAACATGATCTATAATCCAGTAACATCATCTATAATCCAGTAACATCATCTATAATCCAGTAACATGATCTATAATCCAGTAACATCATCTATAATCCAGTAACATGATCTATAATCCAGTAACATAATCTATAATCCAGTAACATCATTTATAATCCAGTAACATGATCTATAATCCAGTAACATCATCTATAATCCAGTAACATGATCTATAATCCAGTAACATGATCTATAATCCAGTAACATCATCTATAATGTGTGTGTGTGGATGTGATTCATGCACCACACACCTCTGATTACAGTGTGAATGTTCTTGATGCTGGTGTTTGTGTTAACACCTTGTGGTTCTTCTCTGTTGTAGTGCTGCAAGAACCATGGGCCCCTTGTGCCCCCTTCCCCCCCCCTTCTTCCCCCAATAGGGGCTAGTCTGGCACCTTCTGCCCCAGCCATGACCCCTTCCACCCTCCCTGTTCCTCATGTACGCAGCAGAGTCCTGGCTAAAGGCAAACTCTTCAGGTAAACCAGGAGGGGTCTGACCAGGAATATCAGAGACCAGGAACATCAAAGAGATCAGAGAGACCAGAGACACCAGATAGATCAGAGAGACCAGAGAGACCAGTTAGACCAGAGAGACCAGAGACACCAGAGAGACCAGAGAGACCAGTTAGACCAGAGGAACCAGAGAGATAAGAGTTATGAAAGACCAGAGAGACCAGAGACACCAAATAGACCAGAGAGACCAGAGTGACTAGAGAGACCAGAGAAACCAGAGAGACCAGAGAGACCAGAGAGACCAGAGTGACTAGAGAGACCAGAGAGATCAGAGTGACTAGAGAGATCAGAGAGATCAGAGAGACCAGAGAGACCAGAGAGATCAGAGTGACTAGAGAGATCAGAGAGATCAGAGAGACCAGAGAGATCAGAGTGACTAGAGAGACCAGAGAGATCAGAGAGACCAGAGAGATCAGAGTGACTAGAGAGACCAGAGAGATCAGAGAGATCAGAGAGATCAGAGTGACTAGAGAGACCAGAGTGACCAGAGAGATCAGAGACCAGAAAGATCTTGTCTCTGGCTTCATAACCTCTTATGTTGCTAAGTCAGAACTTGATGAGTTACTGCTTTACTGAGTCAGAACCTGATGAGTTACTGCTTTATTGAGTCAGAACTTGATGAGTTACTGCTTTACTGAGTCAGAACTTGATGAGTTACTGCTTTACTGAGTCAGAACCTGATGAGTTACTGCTTTATTGAGTCAGAACCTGATGAGTTACTGCTTTACTGAGTCAGAACCTGATGAGTTACTGCTTTACTGAGTCAGAACTTGATGAGTTACTGCTTTACTGAGTCAGAACCTGATGAGTTACTGATTTACTGAGTCAGAACCTGATGAGTTACTGCTTTACTGAGTCAGAACCTGATGAGTTAATGCTTTACTGAGTCAGAACCTGATGAGTTACTGCTTTACTGAGTCAGAACCTGATGAGTTACTGCTTTATTGAGTCAGAACCTGATGAGTTACTGCTTTACTGAGTCAGAACCTGATGAGTTACTGCTTTATTGAGTCAGAACTTGATGAGTTACTGCTTTACTGAGTCAGAACTTGATGAGTTACTGCTTTACTGAGTCAGAACCTGATGAGTTACTGCTTTATTGAGTCAGAACCTGATGAGTTACTGCTTTACTGAGTCAGAACCTGATGAGTTACTGCTTTACTGAGTCAGAACTTGATGAGTTACTGCTTTACTGAGTCAGAACCTGATGAGTTACTGATTTACTGAGTCAGAACCTGATGAGTTACTGCTTTACTGAGTCAGAACCTGATGAGTTAATGCTTTACTGAGTCAGAACCTGATGAGTTACTGCTTTACTGAGTCAGAACCTGATGAGTTACTGCTTTATTGAGTCAGAACCTGATGAGTTACTGCTTTACTGAGTCAGAACCTGATGAGTTACTGCTTTACTGAGTCAGAACTTGATGAGTTACTGCTTTACTGAGTCAGAACCTGATGAGTTACTGATTTACTGAGTCAGAACCTGATGAGTTACTGCTTTACTGAGTCAGAACCTGATGAGTTAATGCTTTACTGAGTCAGAACCTGATGAGTTACTGCTTTACTGAGTTAGCAGCATTACATTTCATGCCTGAGAACAGATGCAAAAAAATGAACGCTGTTATTCTGAAATAGGCGCAGCCAGTTCAGGCTCGACACTCAAGCACTGCGCTTAAACATTCACAAACATTAATATACATTATCATCATTCACACACCTCAGTTCATATCATCACTCATCCACACATTTCAGTATCCATCATTACTATCCACAATCCTCAGTACACGTCATCAGTCATTCACTCACATGCACTAGCAGCGCAGGCACTCAGGTAGTACACGTAATCCATGAACACACCTGACTCACCTAGTGCAAGCCTATTGGGCCTCGTCCGGGAAGATGGCTTTAAAGGCTGCGCGGATATTCAACCACTCACCTTGCCGATCCGATGATCAGTGTTGCTGCCGCCCACCACCATCCTCTTTCTCCCCCCTGTCTGTCTGTCTATATGTTTGTATTATCTGTCTGTTTCTGTCTATCAGGGGGATTATATATCTCTATTGCTTCATGGCTCTCATTATACATGTACGCACGCTTGTGTCTCTCGAGGCCATAGGAAGTACCCCCCCTTTTAGACATTCCATTCCGCCAAAGGAAAACATATCCCATGTCAGGGTTATCAATAAATCACAATCTATTATCAATCACGTGAGTGTCTTGACTGAACTAGATTTGCCAATAAAATAATAATGATAATGCTTCATTTAGCAGACGCTTTTATCCAAAGCGACTTACATTTAAGTACAGGGACAATCTCCCTGAGGCAAGTAGGGTGAAGTGCCTTGCCCAAGGACACAACGTCACATAGCCACAGCCAGTGTTTAAACTCACGATCTTCCGATCACAAGACCAATGTCTTAACCCGCTGAGCCATCTGACTCTCAATAAAGCTGAGAGCTTGAATAAGTTACATACACTGGGGACAGAAAGGATTTTCCTTTAACAGTAAAGAAGTTAACAAGTTACCAAGTATTAACTTGACCAAAGTT
Organism: Protosalanx chinensis; assembly: GCA_030340685.1. Lineage (NCBI taxonomy): Eukaryota > Metazoa > Chordata > Actinopteri > Osmeriformes > Salangidae > Protosalanx > Protosalanx chinensis. The sequence goes on along the minus strand of CM059331.1, from coordinate 100,207 downwards.
CCCAGCACAGGGATACAGTTGTTGATCTCATGCTTGTTTTCCTGTGGTTTCAGGAGCAGCTCTCTGTCTCTAAGCCCCGCCCAGCAACACAGGGAAGCCCATCATCTCAGAACCCCGCCCATTCCTAGAGGAAAACCACTCCTCATTGGTGGAGGCTGGGTTGCTGGCCACACCTATAAGCACCTGCAGGAAGTAGCTTGTACAGAGATGGAAGCAGAGATGTTGACAGGGTGAGAAGTTGTAATGGTTACCTGGTACCTACTACCAAGACTCTTGGATAACAATGTTGCCTTCTGGGTATGCTAGTCTATAGATATAGATGTAGATATAGATGCTATTCAAATACCAGGTCTCTCTTACCTCCACTCCCTCTCTCCTCATCCCTTCCTGAGCCAACAAGATAGGTCTGCAGTCAGTCTGCACAGCCAGTCCAAAGAGATCCACTGAATGAGTATAATACCAGTTTTGACTACATCTCTAATTTGAATATATAATATAGCATAATAAATGTATTCTAAACAACTGTTCTGGATGTATTATAATATCAATACAGGTATAATAAAGGGTTAGGGTTAGCACCTTTTCTTAAGCATATTCTCTTTTGGCCACTCAGCATAACTAAACAAGGTTTACATAATAAACAGATGTTGAGTAATAACCTTTGCTTCACCAGGATGGTTTTACTCCTCTACTAGATCAGCTGATAACTTTCTACATTTGGACACTAAAGCAAATTTCTCCCAGCATCTCACACTCTTGAAAGTGGCGGCCAAGTCTGTTATTATCATTCCAACCTGTCAGAACATCACAGACACTTGTAAGACACACAGTACCTATCTGTTGATATATGACCTATTTCCATCATTTCCATTATTAAACAGCACAGTGTCCAGTATTAAACAGCACAGTGTTCAGTATTAAACAGCACAGTGTCCAGTATTAAACAGCACAGTGTTCAGTATTAAACAGCACAGTGTTCAGTATTAAACAGCACAGTGTTCAGTATTAAACAGCACAGTGTTCAGTATTAAACAGCACAGTGTCCAGTATTAAACAGCACAGTGTCCAGTATTAAACAGCACAGTGTTCAGTATTAAACAGCACAGTGTTCAGTATTAAACAGCACAGTGTTCAGTATTAAACAGCACAGTGTCCAGTATTAAACAGCACAGTGTTCAGTATTAAACAGCACAGTGTTCAGTATTAAACAGCACAGTGTCCAGTATTAAACAGCACAGTGTTCAGTATTAAACAGCACAGTGTTCAGTATTAAACAGCACAGTGTCCAGTATTAAACAGCACAGTGTCCAGTATTAAACAGCACAGTGTTCAGTATTAAACAGCACAGTGTTCAGTATTAAACAGCACAGTGTCCAGTATTAAACAGCACAGTGTTCAGTATTTTCTTCAAAGACTGTAGAGATCTCATTTAGGAGCTGTAAACACACACACACACAAACTCATGCACACACATTCACAAAAACTCATACACACAGACACACAAACAGACATACACAGAAATAAACAGAACATCTAACTACAGCCCTTCCCTTCAAGATGGGGAATCTCTAGACACTGGCAGCTACTGCCTGCTGTCCTGCTGTCCTGCTGTCCTGCTGTCCTGCTGTCTCTGTCCTGCTGTCCTACTGTCCTACTGTCCTGCTGTCCTGCTGTCCTGCTGTCCTGCTGTCCTGCTGTCCTACTGTCCTGCTGTCCTGCTGTCTCTGTCCTGCTGTCCTGCTGTCCTGCTGTCCTGCTGTCCTGCTGTCTCTGTCCTGCTGTCCTACTGTCCTGCTGTCCTACTGTCCTGCTGTCCTGCTGTCTCTGTCCTGCTGTCCTGCTGTCCTGTCCTGCTGTCCTGCTGTCCTGCTGTCCTGCTGTCCTGCTGTCTCTGTCCTGCTGTCCTGCTGTCCTGTCCTGCTGTCCTGCTGTCCTGCTGTCTCTGTCCTGCTGTCCTGCTGTCCTGCTGTCCTGCTGTCCTGCTGTCTCTGTCCTACTGTCCTGCTGTCCTGCTGTCCTGCTGTCCTGCTGTCTCTGTCCTGCTGTCCTACTGTCCTGCTGTCCTACTGTCCTGCTGTCCTGCTGTCCTGCTGTCCTGCTGTCCTGCTGTCTCTGTCCTACTGTCCTGCTGTCCTGCTGTCCTGCTGTCCTGCTGTCTCTGTCCTGCTGTCCTGCTGTCCTGCTGTCCTGCTGTCCTGCTGTCTCTGTCCTGCTGTCCTACCGTCCTGCTGTCCTGCTGTCCTGCTGTCCTGCTGTCTCTGTCCTACTGTCCTGCTGTCCTGCTGTCCTGCTGTCCTGCTGTCTCTGTCCTGCTGTCCTACTGTCCTGCTGTCCTGCTGTCCTGCTGTCCTGCTGTCCTGCTGTCTCTGTCCTACTGTCCTGCTGTCCTGCTGTCCTACTGTCCTGCTGTCTCTGTCCTGCTGTCCTACTGTCCTGCTGTCCTGCTGTCCTGCTGTCCTCGTCTTTAGGGAAGACGAGAGGAACTATGTTTGGCTGCTGACGTTATTACAGATAGTTAACTATTTGGGACTGTTTAACTATTGATAAACCCTCCCCAGATCTCTCAGGCCAGGCACGGCGTGACCTATTTCTTGACTTTACTGCCAAACAACACCAGCTCTATAGCCCTTCCACTCCTCTCCCCCTTCCAATCACTCCCTTGTTGCCATGGAGACACCCTCTGCTCTCTGGGAATGAGATATGAAAGGCTAGAAAGAGACAGCAGGAGAGAAAAAGAGGGAGGGAGGGAGGGAGGGAGGGAGGGAGAATTGAGAGTGCAGTGGAAAGAGCAAGATGTTATAAAATCAGGGCCCATCTCCATTGTCAGGTTTGACAGAATGTCCCTAGTGAGGATTCTCAGTGTCATTATACAATGTCAAAAACATCTATTTACCCATCCAAGACAAGGAATGATTTGAAGCAGAAATGTGTCATGGTGGTTTATTTTGAGATGTTAAAACATGCCTGAAGCTCCACATCCAGGCTACAGTCATGTCAGCATATTAACTCAGTTATGTCATCTGAGAATCCTCACTAAGGACATTCTGCAGCTCCATAGTCTGCAGTTAGTTTAGCAGGGTTGCACCTCCTCCTCCCCCTGCTCATCCAGCCCAGCCCATGTATGCATCTAGAGCAGGGGTAGGGAACCCTGGTCCTCAGGAGCCACATCCTGAAGGCTCCAGCACACAACCCTTCATTAGAATCAGGTGTGCTGGATCAGGGAAACATCTACAACCTTCAGGACTGCGGCTCTTGAGGACCAGAGTTCCCTACCCCTGATCCAGAATAAGGTGCCCATACCAGATTATATCGGATTATAAATAATTACACAAAGATTATGAATTCCTTGTGACTTTTAGTCAGAAGTTTTACCACTGTGGGATTATGTCTGGTGGATGTGTGTGTGGGAGAGGATTGGGTTCGCTTTCTGCATCCAAAGGGGGATGTAAGGGGGAGGATTTTGAGAGTTTAAGGTCTCTCATTTCCTCCTTTACTTTATTTCTCCCGCTCTCACTTCCTCTTAGAAAATGAGAAATGCATCAGAAAGGTCTGAGAACAAAGGGTAATAATCTCCTTTTCTCTCTCCTCTCCCCCTCTCTTTCCTCTCCCCTTCCCCTCCCACCCTTCTCTCCCCCCTCTCCCCCCTCTCCTCTCTCCCCTCCCCCTCTCTCTCCTCTCCCCTTCCCCTCCCCCCTTATCTCCCCCCTCTCTCCCTCTCCTCTCCTCCCTCCCCTCTCTCTCCCTCTCTTCTCCCCTGCTCCCTATTCTCCCCAGGTCTGAGTACATGAAGCCCCAGCAGAGCAGTAGGGTGGCGTCCCCTTTGTGGGCTGCAGGACAGGGGTGGACTGAGGTCCCCTGCACTCGCCTGGACAGCAGTACACCCTCGTCTGCCCTTTCCTCTCCTCCTCCCTCAGGGTTCCAGGCTCACGCTGTCCCCATCATTCCGTCCCTCCAGGGAAACAGCAGTGAGGACAGAGATGACACGACCAGTAGGAGCGATGAGTGGGGCTGTGATGCTACTGCAGCTCTCCCTGGGGCCCCAGACTCCTCTGGTGCCCCAGCCTCTCTCGTGAACACAGCCCCCCTCAGGGCCCCTCCGGGACCGAGGTCCAGGGCTCCTCTCCGTCATGCCAGTGGCGGGGCCTGGCAACCAGGGCCAGGGAGGAGCCAGCCTCTCACACAGCCTGCTGATGCTTCTGGAAGTGTTACAGAAGTGAAGGACGGACATGAGAGTGTGCTGGGCCCTGTGACAGCCCTGAGCTGGGACGAGAGCAGGAACAATACTGGGGCAGCCCTGAGCTGGGACGAGAGCAGGAACAATACTGGGGCAGCCCTGAGCTGGGACGAGAGCAGGAACAATACTGGGGCAGCCCTGAGCTGGGACGAGAGCAGGAACAATACTGGGGCAGCGCTGGAGCCAGAGGGGAAGACCAGGCGCTGCTCACACAAGGTCCACAGCTGTTCTAGGGTCAGGGGTCACAGGGCTGGATGCCAGAGGGAAACCCAGACATCCCTGCTGGCTGGAGGGACACACTGCCTCCCAGCTGAGCTAGTCAGAGGAAGTGATTGTGCAAAACCCTCTGCAAGTTGATTGGATTATTTCCCACGGAACTACATGTAGAGTATCTGCTCACTGGAGAGAGCGAGGCTGAGCAATGGATCAATAAAAGGGTCCTCTGCTTCTCTGCCTGACCACAGCAGACAGGACTGCTAACATAAATGTATTAATACTTTTAAGACACTGAATTATAAAAGAAAACACACCCAATGTGAATAAATGTGAATCAATGCAGATGATTTTAACAGACTGAGGTGGAAGCTTGATTTGAACCTGAATTTAAAAAGATAAATGATTTATATGCCACTATTTAAAACAAAGCTTCTACTTAGAAACCAAAATAGTGTGTCATCTCAATGTTGTTTCTCTATTGTAAAGAAATCTAATTATATATGTCATATTATATGTCATATATGTCAAATGTGACACAATAAAGACTAAAACTACAGGGATGTTTTTCTAACACTAACAGCATTTTTCCTAGAAGAGATACTGTGTTTGTGAAGCTCCACAAGGCTTTAAAGTGAAACAGTGTGGTGGATTCTGTGTGGAGGTCATGCCTACAGGTTGGGGAGACCCCAGCTCAGTCACCTGGATATGAGTCGTGTTTAGGAGGAGTCCACAGCCACAGCAGCATATCACAGCAATATCATCAGAACTCACTGAGCACACAACAAATATTGTCAGTCACTGTTCCTGTCTCCATGGCAACAGCAGCTGGTAGAGCGTTGTGTTACCTTGTTGTAGAGAAGAGAGGTCCTTCTATTTAATAACAGCACTGGAGAGATTTTAATTATTTACTTGTTTATCTCTCTCTCTTTCCTCGCCCCAAAACAGCCTCACTAATGAAGCCAGGTTCATTATCCAGATATTTACAAACTGCTGTGAGGGAGCAGAAAAGTTTTTAACTATCCGATCTTCAGGTGATCCAGAGGAATTCACCAGTAGGAAGATGAAAGCAGCAGGTTTGGTTTGTCTGCGCTCCTGTTTACAACAGAGTTCAGCACCTATTCCAACACTTCTCCTCCCTCTAGATTAGCTCCTGTATTGAACACTGATGGGAGATGAGCTGCTCTACTTACTCCTCCTGAACACTGATGGGAGATGAGCTGCTCTACTTACTCCTCCTGAAGGCTGATGGGAGATGAGCTGCTCTACTTACTCCTCCTGAACACTGATGGGAGATGAGCTGCTCTACTTACTCCTCCTGAAAGCTGATGGGAGATGAGCTGCTCTACTTACTCCTCCTGAACACTGATGGGAGATGAGCTGCTCTACTTACTCCTCCTGAAAGCTGATGGGAGATGAGCTGCTCTACTTACTCCTCCTGAACACTGATGGGAGATGAGCTGCTCTACTTACTCCTCCTGAAGGCTGATGGGAGATGAGCTGCTCTACTTACTCCTCCTGAAGGCTGATGGGAGATGAGCTGCTCTACTTACTCCTCCTGAACACTGATGGGAGATGAGCTGCTCTACTTACTCCTCCTGAAAGCTGATGGGAGATGAGCTGCTGTGATAGAATCACAATATGGTACCTCAGCTTTTCAATAACATGTAGATATAGATTATATTTTTCTATTTGTTCCACCACCAAGAACTTAGCTCAGTGTTGGACTAACAGTGTTCTAGATTCAGGATATCTGATTATCTCATGTGTGGCTTGTTGTAGTTCCAGGACTATGCATCAGATGGTGTCTCAGACAATCATCCCTCCCTCCCTCCTTTTCTTTGTCCCCCACACTAACACTGGGCCCCCACACTGACACTGGGCCCCCACACTAACACTTGGCCCCCACACTAACACTGGGGCCCCACACTGACACTGGGCCCCCACACTAACACTGGGCCCCCACACTAACAGTGGGCCCCCACACTGACACTGGGCCCCCACACTGACAATGGGCCCCCACACTAACACTGGGCCCCCACACTGACACTGAACCCCCACACTGACACTGGGCCCCCACACTAACACTGGGCCCCCACACTAACACTGGGCCCCCACACTGACACTGAGCCCCCACACTAACACTGGGCCCCCACACTAACACTCAGAGATCACTGAAGAACCTGATTGGACGACTGTTGATGGCTGTATTTCAGGAAGTACTACACACCGTACAACCTCCAACACAGTTGGAGGGTTTTGGGACATTCTGTGCATCTACTTACACAACCAGAGTACACAGTTAGAATAAGATGTATTCACCAAGTACATTTGCACAAGGAATTTCGTATGGCTGGAAGGTGTGTACGGTAAATAATCTTATCTATGTGAGGATTCTGTCTAAATCTCATTCTGTTTCCGTCAACTATTTTCTTGTCTGTGATGGTGCAGAAAGGGAGAGAGAGAACAGAGAGGGAGAGGAGGAGAGAGAGAACAGAGGGAGAGAGAGAGTGCAGAGAAGGAGGAGAGAGCGAACAGAGAGGGAGAGAGAGTGCAGAGAAGGAGGAGAGAGATAACAGAGAGAGTGCAGAAAGAGAGAGAGAGAACAGAGAGGGAGAGAAAGAACAGAGAGGGAGAGAAAGAACAGAGAGGGAGAGAAAGAACAGAGAGGGAGAGAAAGAACAGAGAGGGAGAGGAGGAGAGAGAGGGAGAGGAGGAGAGAGAGAACAGAGGGAGAGAGAGAGTGCAGAGAAGGAGGAGAGAGCGAACAGAGAGGGAGAGAGAGTGCAGAGAGAGTGCAGAGAAGGAGGAGAGAGATAACAGAGTGCAGAGAAGGAGGAGAGAGATAACAGAGAGGGAGAGAAGGAGGAGAGAGAGATAACAGAGAGAGTGCAGAGAAGGAGGAGAGAGATAACAGAGAGAGTGCAGAGGAGGAGGAGAGAGATAACAGAGTGCAGAGAAGGAGGAGAGAGAGATAACAGAGAGAGTGCAGAGAAGGAGGAGAGAGAGATAACAGAGAGAGTGCATAGAAGGAGGAGAGAGATAACAGAGAGAGTGCAGAGAAGGAGGAGAGAGAGATAACAGAGAGAGTGCATAGAAGGAGGAGAGAGATAACAGAGATAACAGAGAGAGTGCAGAGAAGGAGGAGAAAGACAGGCCAGTTTGATGAGATCCTGCACAGAGATGCATGGCTATGCTCATATAGGCTCCTGGCTGCAGCTGGAATATTACCAGATGTAGGAGTAGAGATGGACAGAGAAGAGAAGAGAGAATACTGGCTCAGTAGATGAATGTCAGTATATGTTATATTTATGTATAAGAGAGCAGAAAAATACAGTGAGGTTTTCTTAACATTCAGAAATTTTCTGGTGTTTCGTAGGATAAGTATAAAATCATCGCCAACAGAACTATAATTTATTTTTATCATCTATTTTTGTTCATCAGCCATTTTTCTTTCTCTCAGGGGAGACAATCGCTGCAGCTGAGATGAACTCTAATACCCATGAAGGATAAGTACACTCACAGTTCATGAAAGTTGCCACACAACTTTACACAGGCACACATTCATTTGCATGACCACATGCCCAAGTGATACCAAGCAAACACACAGGATGAGAATTATATTCATCTATCAACATTAGTGCTGTCTCATTCAGAACTGGAGCCGCCCACGCCATTTCAATAATAACACTTTCAGACCTGCACAACACTCGCCATCTTAGCAGTAACAGCAATAACCAGGCTGTGTTTCCAGCAGAGCTGTAGATAGAGCAGTAACCAGGCTGTGTTTCCAGCTGGCTGTAGATAGAGCAGTAACCAGGCTGTAGATAGAGCAGTAACCAGGCTGTGTTTCCAGCTGGCTGTAGATAGAGCAGTAACCAGGCTGTGTTTCCAGCAGGCTGTAGATAGTTCAGTAACCAGGCTGTGTTTCCAGCTGGTTGTAGATAGAGCAGTAACCAGGCTGTGTTTCCAGCAGAGCTGTAGATAGAGCAGTAACCAGGCTGTGTTTCCAGCTGGTTGTAGATAGATCAGTAACCAGGCTGTGTTTCCAGCTGGCTGTAGATAGAGCAGTAACCAGGCTGTGTTTCCAGCAGGCTGTAGATAGTTCAGTAACCAGGCTGTGTTTCCAGCTGGTTGTAGATAGAGCAGTAACCAGGCTGTGTTTCCAGCAGAGCTGTAGATAGAGCAGTAACCAGGCTGTGTTTCCAGCTGGTTGTAGATAGATCAGTAACCAGGCTGTGTTTCCAGCTGGTTGTAGATAGAGCAGTAACCAGGCTGTGTTTCCAGCAGAGCTGTAGATAAAGCAGTAACCAGGCTGTGTTTCCAGCTGGTTGTAGATAGAGCAGTACCCAGGCTGTGTTTCCAACAGAGCTGTAGATAGAGCAGTACCCAGGCTGTGTTTCCAGCAGGGCTGTAGATAGAGCAGTAACCAGGCTGTGTTTCCAGCAGAGCTGTAGATAGAGCAGTAACCAGGCTGTGTTTCCAGCAGGCTGTAGATAGAGCAGTAACCAGGCTGTGTTTCCAGCAGAGCTGTAGATAGAGCAGTAACCAGGCTGTGTTTCCAGCAGAGCTGTAGATAGAGCAGTAACCAGGCTGTGTTTCCAGCTGGTTGTAGATAGAGCAATAACCAGGCTGTGTTTCCAGCAGAGCTGTAGATAGAGCAATAACCAGGCTGTGTTTCCAGCAGAGCTGTAGATAGAGCAGTACCCAGGCTGTGTTTCCAACAGAGCTGTAGATAGAGCAGTACCCAGGCTGTGTTTCCAGCTGGCTGTAGATAGAGCAGTAACCAGGCTGTGTTTCCAGCAGGGCTGTAGATAGAGCAGTAACCAGGCTGTGTTTCCAGCAGGCTGTAGATAGAGCAGTAACCAGGCTGTGTTTCCAGCAGAGCTGTAGATAGAGCAGTAACCAGGCTGTGTTTCCAGCAGGCTGTAGATAGAGCAGTAACCAGGCTGTGTTTTCAACAGAGCTGTAGATAGAGCAGTAACCAGGCTGTGTTTTCAACAGAGCTGTAGATAGAGCAGTACCCAGGCTGTGTTTCCAGCTGGCTGTAGATAGAGCAGTAACCAGGCTGTGTTTCCAGCAGAGCTGTAGATAGAGCAGTAACCAGGCTGTGTTTCCAGCAGAGCTGTAGATAGAGCAGTAACCAGGCTGTGTTTCCAGCAGAGCTGTAGATAGAGCAGTAACCAGGCTGTGTTTCCAGCAGGCTGTAGATAGAGCAGTAACCAGGCTGTGTTTCCAGCAGGGCTGTAGATAGAGCAGTAACCAGGCTGTGTTTCCAGCAGGCTGTAGATAGAGCAGTAACCAGGCTGTGTTTCCAGCAGAGCTGTAGATAGAGCAGTAACCAGGCTGTGTTTCCAGCAGGCTGTAGATAGAGCAGTAACCAGGCTGTGTTTCCAGCAGAGCTGTAGATAGAGCAGTAACCAGGCTGTGTTTCCAGCAGGCTGTAGATAGAGCAGTAACCAGGCTGTGTTTCCAGCAGAGCTGTAGATAGAGCAGTAACCAGGCTGTGTTTCCAGCTGGCTGTAGATAGAGAAGTAACCAGGCTGTGTTTCCAGCATAGCTGTAGATAGAGCAGTAACCAGGCTGTGTTTCCAGTAGAGCTGTAGATAGAGCAGTAACCAGGCTGTGTTTCCAGTAGAGCTGTAGATAGAGCAGTAACCAGGCTGTGTTTCCAGTAGAGCTGTAGATAGAGCAGTAACCAGGCTGTGTTTCCAGTAGAGCTGTAGATAGAGCAGTAACCAGGCTGTTTCCAGTAGAGCTGTAGATAGAGCAGTAACCAGGCTGTGTTTCCAGTAGAGCTGTAGATAGAGCAGTAACCAGGCTGTGTTTCCAGCTGGCTGTAGATAGAGCAGTAACCAGGCTGTGTTTCCAGCAGAGCTGTAGATAGAGCAGTACCCAGGCTGTTTTTTCAACAGAGCTGTAGATAGAGCAGTAACCAGGCTGTTTTTTCAACAGAGCTGTAGATAGAGCAGTAACCAGGCTGTTTTCCAGCAGGGCTGTAGATAGATCAGTAACCAGGCTGTTTTTCCAGCAGGGCCTCCCTCCCTCCTCACTCCCCTGAGGGGGGCTATGATTGTCAGGGCAAGTGCAGGCCAAAGCCCCCCCAGTCTTCTGGGACTTCAAAGCAGCTTGCAGCAGAGATTGTGGTCCTGACCTCACACTCTGCTGGGGTCTCTGCTTACTCTCACAAACAGGCTATTCTCCGTGCAGCCTGTCAGGACCTTGCTGGAGTTGCCGGAGGCCGTCATCAGAGGCTGGCCTCGGAGGCTGTCATCAGAGGCTGTTATCAGAGGCTTGCCTCAGAGGCCGTCATCAGAGGCTGGCCTCAGAGGCTTTCATCAGAGGCTTTTATCAGAGGCTGGCCTCAGAGGCCGTCATCAGAGGATAGCCTCAAAGGCTTTTGTCAGAGGCTGTCCTCAGAGACTGTTATCAGAGGCTGGCCTCAGAGACTGTTATCAGAGGCTGGCCTCAGAGGCTATAATCAGAGGCTGGCCTCAGAGGCTTTTGTCAGAGGCTGGACTCAGAGGCTGTTATCACAGGCTGGCCTCAGAGACTGTTATCAGAGGCTGGCCTCAGAGGCTGTTATCAGAGGCTGGCCTCAGAGGCTGTCATCAGAGGCTGTTATCAGAAGCGGGCCTCAGAGGCCGTCATCAGAGGCTGGCCTCAGAGGCTGTTATCAGAGGCTAGCCTCAGAGGCCGTCATTAGAGGCTGGCCTCAGAGGCTGTCATCAGAGGCTGTTATCAGAGGCTGGCCTCAGAGGCTGTTATCAGAGGCTGGCCTCAGAGGCTGTTATCAGAGGCTGTCATCAGAGGCTGTTATCAGAGGCTGTTATCAGAGGCTGGCCTCAGAGGCTGTTATCAGAGGCTGGCCTCAGAGGCTGTTATCAGAGGCTGTTATCAGAGGCTGTTATCAGAGGCTGTCATCAGAGGCTGTTATCAGAGGCTGTTATCAGAGGCTGGCCTCAGAGGCTGTTATCAGAGGCTGGCCTCAGAGGCTGTTATCAGAGGCTGTTATCAGAGGCTGTTATCAGAGGCTGGCCTCAGAGGCTTTTTCATCCTGAAAAATGTAGCAGCAGTGCTTTGTGCTGTCCTGGAAACAGCTGGAGGGAAAAGCTGGGGTGTGTCTGAGGAGGACTGTGCTCAGGAGTGTGTGATCATGAGGAGAGCAGTGTGTCTGAGGAGGACTGTGCTCAGGAGTGTGTGATCATGAGGAGAGCAGTGTGTCTGAGGAGGACTGTGCTCAGGAGTGTGTGATCATGAGGAGAGCGGGGATATAACAGGGTAACAAAGATGGGAAAAAAATTGCGAATAAATTAAACTGAATGTTTTCATTAACATGTCTGTGGTGCTCACTGCTCACTATCTTTCTCTCTCCCAGGGCCTCATCTCCAATTCAAAGGAACTGACCATATATCTCACCTCTCTCCAAGCAGCCTGTCTTAGCAGTAGATATAAGGAGAAATCATAGAGTCATGTGGCGGCAGTCAGCGTGTCAGGCTGGTAATCATCAGTCCCTGGTTCAAACCTCGGCTGTGTCAACATGATGTGTCGTTGGGCAAGGCACTTCACCCTACTTGCCTCAGGGCGAATGTCCCTGTACTTGCTGTAAGCCGCTCTTGATAAGAACATCTGCTAAATGACTAAATGGAAATGGAATAGGAAGGGAGAAGAGACCAGAAGAGGGACCAGGAGAGAGAGGGACCAGGAGAGAGAGGGACCAGGAGAGAGAGGGACCAGGAGAGAGAGGGACCAGGAGAGAGAGGGACCAGGAGAGAGAGGGACCAGGAGAGAGAGGGACCAGGAGAGAGAGGGACCAGGAGAGAGAGGGACCAGGAGAGAGAGGGACCAGGACAGAGAGGGACCAGGAGAGAGAGGGACCAGGAGAGAGAGGGACCAGGAGAGAGAGGGACCAGGAGAGAGAGGGACCCGGAGAGAGAGGGACCAGGACAGAGAGGGACCAGGAGAGAGAGGGACCAGGAGAGAGAGGGACCAGGAGAGAGAGGGACCAGGAGAGAGAGGGACCAGGAGAGAGAGGGACCAGGAGAGAGAGGGACCAGGAGAGAGACCAGGAGAGAGAGGGACCAGAAGAGGGACCAGGAGAGAGAGGGACCAGGAGAGAGAGGGACCAGGAGAGAGAGGGACCAGGAGAGGGACCGGGAGAGAGAGGGACCATGAGAGAGAGGGACCAGGAGAGAGAGGGACCAGGAGAGAGAGGGACCAGGAGAGAGAGGGACCAGGAGAGAGAGGGACCAGGAGAGAGAGGGACCAGGAGAGGGACCAGGAGAGAGAGGGACCAGGACAGAGAGGGACCAGGAGAGAGACCAGGAGAGAGAGGGACCAGAAGAGGGACCAGGAGAGAGAGGGACCAGGAGAGGGACCGGGAGAGAGAGGGACCAGGAGAGAGAGGGACCAGGAGAGAGACCAGGAGAGAGAGGGACCAGAAGAGGGACCAGAAGAGAGAGGGACCAGGAGAGAGAGGGACCAGGAGAGAGAGGGACCAGGAGAGAGAGGGACCAGGAGAGAGAGGGACCAGGAGAGAGACCAGGAGAGAGAGGGACCAGAAGAGGGACCAGGAGAGAGAGGGACCAGGAGAGGGACCGGGAAAGAGAGGGACCAGGAGAGAGAGGGCTGGGGATGTCTTGCAGAAGATAGATGGTGAATGGGGGCTGGATCTGGCTTTGTTGCTAGTTTCAGATGTGGAGGTCCAGTTGTTGTCCTAATTGCATTGGCACACAGTGATCCCTAGTGGAGGATATCAGTACTGCTGTTTAGATTACATTAACTAACCCCAAAACCTACAATAACAAAACCAAAATATAGCTGCAAGCAGCGATGGTGGATTCCTCCTAGAACAATTTATGAAAATGATTTATGAAAAATGCAATCTGCATGTTTGGTGTGAATACATCCAAGACTGTAGTGCTCCTGTGCTGTAACGGACAAAGGATTGGGAACATCAAAAATCCTATGGATAACTGACGGAGGAGTCCTAATAACAGTATAGCTACCTAAAATCTTTCTATACATTTTCTACTGTCTTTTTTCAAAACTTTTCGTCATCCATGGATTGACTCTTTATGGATTTAACACAAAGTATAAACCACAATCAAAAGCGTTTTACAAGTTGATTTCCAGGTTCAGTGAGTAACAAACACAAAATAACCCTGATTTGGCCTTGCTGACACATCAAGATTCATTGCTGCAAAAGTCATCAGACCACTAACCACAGCTAAAACGATTTAAAAAGTAATAATAACTTAATAACAATGTAACAACGTGGTAATAACTGGTAAAAAGTTTAATAACAACGTAATAACAGTGTAACAATGTGGTAATAACTGGTATAAAGTGTAACAACAACTTAACAACAGTGTAACAATGTGGTAATAATGGTATAAAGTTTAATACCAACTTAATACCAGAGTATTCACTTTGTAGAAATTAGAATAACAACATAATAACGGTGTAACAACTTCTTAAAACCAGTTAAAAAGTGTAATAACAGTATAGCAACTTACAATCTTTATATAAATAGTTTTTCTTTCTACTGTCTTTTTTCAAACTTTTAGTCATCCATGGTTTGATTCATTCTGGATTTAACACAAAGTATAAACCACAATCAAAAGCGTTTTACAAGCTGATTTCCAGGTTCAGTGAGTAACAAACACAAAATAACCCTGATTTGGCCTTGCTGACACATCAAGATTCACTGCTGCAAAAGTCATCAGACCACTAACCACAGCTAAAACTATTTAAAAAGTAATAATAACTTAATAACAATGTAACAACGTGGTAATAACTGGTAACAAGTGTAACAACAACTTAATAACAGTGTAACAATGTAGTAATAACTTGTATAAAGTGTAACAACAACTTAATAACAGTGTAACAACATGGTAATAACTAGTACAAAGTTTCATAACCACGTAATAACAGTGTAACAATGTAGTGAAAACTGGTATAAAATGTAACAACTTAATACCAGTGTATTCACTTTGTAGAAAGTATAATAACAACATAATAACGGTGAGTAACAAACACAAAATAACCCTGATTTGGCCTTGCTGACACATCAGGATTCATTGCTGCAAAACTCATCAGACCACTAACCACAGCTGAAACTAATTAAAAATAATAATAACTTAACAACAGTGTAACAACGTAGTAATAACTGGTAAAACGTTTAATAACAACATAATAACAGTGTTACTATGTAGTAATAACTGGTATAAAGTGTAACAACAACTTAATAAAAGTGTAACAATGTTGTATTAACTTGTATAAAGTGTAAAGCCAACTTATATAAGTATTTACTTTGTAGAAAGTAGAATAACAACATAATAACAGTGTAACAACTTCTTAAAACCAGTTAAAAAGTGTAATAACAGTACAGCAACTTACAATCTTTATATAAATTGTTCTTCTTTCTACTGTCTTTTTTCAAACTTTTAGTCATCCATGGTTTGATTATTTCTGGATTTAACGCAAAGTATAAACACAAGTGAGGCTTGGTCTGACGATGTTGCCAGCCAAAAATGGGGATGATTGGATTTGAATTTCTAAGAGGGCAGTTTAGATAACACATACAATCACACACACACACACACACACACATAAATAAATGCTGCCACGCGTAGTGTTTGTGGGCCTGTCAGATCCAGCCGGTCAGATCAGAGTCACCTGTGCAGGAGGACCTGAACAAGAGAGAGAAGCCAGCAGAAGGAGAGAGCAGCCAGCAGAAGGAGAGAGCAGCCAGCAGAAGGAGAGAGCAGCCAGCAGAAGGAGAGAGCAGCCAGCAGAAGGAGAGAGCAGCCAGCAGAAGGAGAGAGCAGCCAGCAGAAGGAGAGAGCAGCCAGCAGAAGGAGAGAGCAGCCAGCAGAAGGAGAGAGCAGCCAGCAGAAGGGAAACAGCAGAAGGAGATCAGAGATATTCAACTAAATAAGAATTAAGAGAGACAAGTCAGAGAGAGAATTAAGACTAGCGGCTAAAGACCTTCTAAAGACTTGAATAAGACAGTGTGTCCAGTGTGGCCTTGGCAGTGATGTAGCGAACACATCTCTCAGCCAAACTCCTGAAGAAACACCAGCATTCATACTTCTGGACCAACGGCAACCATTCTAGACTGAGAACCAGAGGACAGCAAACTATTCAAGGTGCTTTTAATATCAAAGCCAGTCTCCACAGCTGTGTCTGCTAACTAACCCAAACCATCTGGTAGCTCTATCCTCTACAGCCTGTCTCTACTGTGTCCAGCCTGTCTCTACTGTGTCCAGCCTGTCTCTACTGTGTCCAGCCTGTCTCTACTGTGTCCAGCCTGTCACTACTGTGTCCAGCCTGTCACTACTGTGTGTCCAGCCTGTCTCTACTGTGTCCAGCCTGTCTCTACTGTGTCCAGCCTGTCTCTACTGTGTCCAGCCTGTCACTACTGTGTCCAGCCTGTCTCTACTGTGTCCAGCCTGTCTCTACTGTGTGTCCAGCCTGTCTCTACTGTGTCCAGCCTGTCTCTACTGTGTCCAGCCTGTCACTACTGTGTGTCCAGCCTGTCTCTACTGTGTCCAGCCTGTCTCTACTGTGTCCAGCCTGTCTCTACTGTGTCCAGCCTGTCACTACTGTGTCCAGCCTGTCTCTACTGTGTCCAGCCTGTCTCTACTGTGTGTCCAGCCTGTCTCTACTGTGTCCAGCCTGTCTCTACTGTGTCCAGCCTGTCACTACTGTGTGTCCAGCCTGTCTCTACTGTGTCCAGCCTGTCTCTACTGTGTGTCCAGCCTGTCTCTACTGTGTCCAGCCTGCCTCTCCTGTGTGTCCAGCCTGTCTCTACTGTGTCCAGCCTGCCTCTCCTGTGTGTCCAGCCTGTCTCTACTGTGTCCAGCCTGCCTCTCCTGTGTGTCCAGCCTGTCTCTACTGTCTACAGCCTGTCTCTACTGTCTACAGCCTGTCTCTACTGTGTCCAGCCTGTCTCTACTGTGTCCAGCCTGCCTCTCCTGTGTGTCCAGCCTGTCTACTGTGTGTCCAGTCTGTCTCTACTGTCTCCAGCCTGTCTCTACTGTGTCCAGTCTGTCTCTACTGTCTCCAGCCTGTCTCTACTGTGTCCAGCCTGCCTCTCCTGTGTGTCCAGCCTGTCTCTACTGTGTCCAGCCTGTCTCTCCTGTGTGTCCAGCCTGTCTACTGTGTGTCCAGTCTGTCTCTACTGTCTCCAGCCTGTCTCTACTGTCTACAGCCTGTCTCTACTGTGTCCAGCCTGTCTCTACTGTGTCCAGCCTGCCTCTCCTGTGTGTCCAGCCTGTCTCTACTGTGTCCAGCCTGTCTCTCCTGTGTGTCCAGCCTGTCTACTGTGTGTCCAGTCTGTCTCTACTGTCTCCAGCCTGTCTCTACTGTCTACAGCCTGTCTCTACTGTGTCCAGCCTGTCTCTACTGTGTGTCCAGTCTGTCTCTACTGTCTCCAGCCTGTCTCTATTGTGTGTCCAGTCTGTCTTTACTGTCTCCAGCCTGTCTCTACTGTGTGTCCAGCCTGCCTCTCCTGTGTGTCCAGCCTGCGTCTACAGTGTGTCCAGCCTGTCTCTACTGTGTCCAGCTTGTCTCTACTGTCTCCAGTACCACCATGATGCAGCAGATTCTGCAGGACATGCACATTGAGTCAGAGCTGTTGGTGGAACTGAGCGAGGAACAGAAACACGTTCTGTTCTACAAGATCCGTGAGGAGCAGGTTCGCCGCTGGAACGAGTGGGAGTCCCGTGAGCCCAGTGTGAGGCCTGAGGGAGTCCGTGAGTGGCATCATGTTACCTACTGCATTACCTAGAGAGCGTTAGCCTGAGTGGGGTTCCTAGAGCGTGTAACCTACAGCATTATTGCATGAGTTAGGGTTTAAGTTGCCCTGCTATCACAGGCACCTCCCCATTGATGGCCCATACTGGTGTAGCTGACTAGCTGTTCAACTGGCACTGGTATTTTACAGTAGGTTGATTGCAAATGATTTAGCTAAACAGCCCCTCTCATCTCTATTTTTACATATTTCTTTACTGAAGAGGGTTTGGTTGATCCTCCTTTGCAGGGTAAATGATGCAGCTGACAGAGGATGCATTCTGGGATGTTTCAGTAAAGCAGCCTTGATCCTCTATCTCACTTCTGATCATCTGCAGCACAAAGTACTCACAGAACATGTTTCCGTGGTAACCTGCCGAAGGATATGAAAACACACTGACATGCTTCTACAGGGAATTAATATTTGTGTGTTTGTGGTGATTGTGTGTGCAGGCCAGCAGCGAGGAATCAGCTGGCTGTTGGGCAGAGATGGGGAGGTGTGGGTGTGGGTGATGGGCGAGGCAGAGGGCGACCGGCCGTTTGAGGACATTGTTGAGGAGCTGATGGAGAGTCGAGCCAGGAGGCAAGCACAGCAGGAGGCCAAAGAGCTGTGGTGAGGCTCAATCTGAACCCTGCTGCTTACTTACAAGAACCTGGATGTGTCATCAATAACAGAATTCATCTGCAGTTTTAGAAAAACATCCCTGCTCAGTTAATTTCTTGACAAAAGCTTATTGTTGTGGTTTGACTGGCTGTGAAAGTTTTAGAGGAAGTATCGCAAGACTCATACAATCGATTACAAAGTCTGATTTAGTATAAAAGACAGATTGAGTCAGGATGACTTAAGATGAGTCAGGATGTTCCTGGACTTGTTCTGAAAGAACTTCTTCTTGACTCAACAATAAAGACTTTCAGGAAAAGTGTTGAGACAGAGTCTAAAGATGTGAGGATGGGAGAGGCAGAATGGGTTGGTCAGACAATGTCCAATGATAATGTGTGAGAGACATTATATGAACGTATTGAAGACATGAAGCAGAGAGCAGTGCTTGGTGAAGGTGTCACATTAGCAGCTTTCATTTGACCTTGGTTCTTATGACTCATCCATAGTGTGACATGTCTAATTCCCTTACAACAATCTCCTCTGTCTTAGAAAGCATTACAGAATGGTCCCTCTGTCCCTGGTGGAAAATATCCATTTTCTTTCCTGTTTTTGGTCAAATGCTCTATTTGTGGAAATATTGTTGAAATAGTGAATGAAATGGTTCCATCTGGAACAGTGTTCTCCAGAGGACTCTCTGAGTCAGACAGAACATCTCGTGGTTCTGAGGTTCTGAGGTTCTGTTCGATCTGCTCAGGCGTGTAAAGGAGGCGGAGATTGAGAAGAAGTTCCGAGACGCCATGGCCAATGAGAAAGCTCGCTTCGTAGCTGGCAGATGGAAGGAAGAGACTGATGACAGGATGGAGAACAAACAAGAAGAGGAAGAAGAAGAAGAAGACCGCATCTGTGAGGCTCTGAAAGTGAGGAAATGGAGGAGGGAGGTGGAGAGCATGCACTCTGAACCAGGGTTAGGGTTAGGTGTCAGTCTGGATGTGTTACTATGAGGGTCAGTCTGGATGTGTTAGTATGAAGGTCAGTCTGGATGTGTTAGTAGGAAGGTCAGTCTGGATGTGTTAGTATGAAGGTCAGTCTGGATGTGTTAGTATGAAGGTCAGTCTGGATGTGTTACTATGAAGGTCAGTCTGGATGTGTTACTATGAAGGTCAGTCTGGATGTGTTAGTATGAAGGTCAGTCTGGATGTGTTAGTATGAAGGTCAGTCTGGATGTGTTAGTATGAAGGTCAGTCTGGATGTGTTAGTATGAGGGTCAGTCTGGATGTGTTAGTATGAAGGTCAGTCTGGATGTGTTAGTATGAAGGTCAGTCTGGATGTGTTAGTATGAAGGTCAGTCTGGATGTGTTAGTATGAAGGTCAGTCTGGATGTGTTAGTATGAAGGTCAGTCTGGATGTGTTACTATGAAGGTCAGTCTGGATGTGTTAGTATGAGGGTCAGTCTGGATGTGTTAGTATGAAGGTCAGTCTGGATGTGTTAGTAGGAAGGTCAGTCTGGATGTGTTAGTATGAAGGTCAGTCTGGATGTGTTAGTATGAAGGTCAGTCTGGATGTGTTAGTATGAAGGTCAGTCTGGATGTGTTACTATGAAGGTCAGTCTGGATGTGTTAGTATGAGGGTCAGTCTGGATGTGTTAGTATGAAGGTCAGTCTGGATGTGTTAGTAGGAAGGTCAGTCTGGATGTGTTAGTATGAAGGTCAGTCTGGATGTGTTAGTATGAAGGTCAGTCTGGATGTGTTAGTATGAAGGTCAGTCTGGATGTGTTACTATGAAGGTCAGTCTGGATGTGTTAGTATGAGGGTCAGTCTGGATGTGTTAGTATGAGAGCTAGCGTTAGCTGTGAAGGTCTGCAGCTCAGCACACACGTGCATCTTAGCATCAGTCTGCTTGTGACAGGACAGACTTTCTCTGTTCTTGTCAGAAATGTGAGCAGGAGGAGCGGCGAAGAGGCAAGGAGGAGATCCGGCATACAGAGGAGAGGAGAGCCAGAGAGCTGTTCATGTCCTTGAAACAGGAGGAGAGGAGAAGCGACAGAGGAGACGACCAGGAGTGGCAGGAGCAGCGTGAGTGAAAAGACTGAAAACATGTTCAAGGAATGGAGAGACAAGAGAATCACTACAAACTTGCCAAAAAAGCAGAACGCAAAACAGGCTTGAATCCCACAATAGCTCAGAAATCGATTGTGTTTGTGTCTGTCAGTGCGTCGCTCTAAGGCAGCAGATGAGGAGATGAAGACTAAGGCTCGTCGGGCCAGAGATGAGTACGAGCGTCAGGCACAGCGAGCCAGAGAGAAGGGCCTGGTGGCTGGAGAGAAGGGCCTGGTGGCTGGAGAGAAGGGCCTGGTGGCTGGAGAGAAGGGCCTGGTGGCTGGCCTCAGTGCACTCTTCAGGAAAACACACCTAAACGGCTCCGCCCACAACCGCCGGCACAGCTCTGCTGCAGAACAGGCTCCACCCAACACCATGCCCTCGACCACGCCCTCTACCCAATCCAGTAATGCTGGCCAATCAGCAACCTCCATGGCAGTCTTGCCTGGCCCCACCCCTCAGAGTCGCCGGCAACACAGGAGACACAGCACTCCAGCTACCCCCCTGCTAACAGAGAGGTTGCACTCTCTCTCTCTCCCTCTCCCTCTCCCTCTCCCTCTCCCTCTCCCTCTCCCTCTCCCTCTCTCTCCCTCTCCCTCTCTCCCTCTCCCTCTCCCTCTCCCTCTCCCTCTCCCTCTCCCTCTCCCTCTCCCTCTCCCTCTCTCTCTCTCTCTCTCTCTCTCTCCCTCTCTCCCTCTCTCCCTCTCTCTCCCTCTCCCTCTCCCTCTCTCTCTCTCTCTCTCCCTCTCCCTCTCCCTCTCCCTCTGTCTCTCTCTCTCTCTCCCTCTCCCTCTCCCTCTCTCTCTAACCCCTGTTATTCTACCTCTGGGCTGCCTCTAATTTCTGTTATTTTACCTCTGGGCTGCCTCTAACCCCTGTTATTCTACCTCTGGGCTGCCTCTAACCCCTGTTATTCTACCTCTGGGCTGTCTCTAACCTCTGTTATTCTACCTCTGGGCTGCCTCTAACTTGTTATTCTACCTCTGAGCTGCCTCTAACCCCTGTTATTCTTTCTCTGGGCTGCCTCTAACCTCTGTTATTCTACCTCTGGGCTGCCTCTAACTCCTGTTATTCTACCTCTGGGCTGCCTCTAACCCCTGTTATTCTACCATTGAGCTGACTCTAACCCCTGTTATTCTACCTCTGAGCTGCCTCTAACCCCTGTTATTCTACCTCTGAGCTGCCTCTAACCCCTGTTATTCTACCATTGAGCTGCCTCTAACCCCTGTTATTCTACCACTGGGCTGCCTCTAACCTCTGTTATTCTACCTCTGGGCTGCCTCTAACCCCTGTTATTCTACCATTGAGCTGACTCTAACCCCTGTTATTCTACCTCTGAGCTGCCTCTAACCCCTGTTATTCTACCTCTGAGCTGCCTCTAACCCCTGTTATTCTACCACTGGGCTGCCTCTAACTTGTTATTCTACCTCTGGGCTGCCTCTAACCCCTGTTATTCTACCTCTGGGCTGCCTCTAACCCCTGTTATTCTACCACTGGGCTGCCTCTAACCCCTGTTATTCTACCACTGGGCTGCCTCTAACTTGTTATTCTACCTCTGGGCTGCCTCTAACCCCTGTTATTCTACCTCTGGGCTGCCTGTAACCCCTGTTATTCTACCACTGGGCTGCCTCTAACCCCTGTTATTCTACCACTGGGCTGCCTCTAACTTGTTATTCTACCTCTGGGCTGCCTCTAACCCCTGTTATTCTACCTCTGGGCTGCCTGTAACCCCTGTTATTCTACCTCTGAGCTGCCTCTAACCCCTGTTATTCTACCACTGGGCTGCCTCTAACTTGTTATTCTACCTCTGGGCTGCCTCTAACCCCTGTTATTCTACCTCTGGGCTGCCTGTAACCACTGTTATTCTACCACTGGGCTGCCTCTAACCCCTGTTATTCTACCACTGGGCTGCCTCTAACCCCTGTTATTCTACCACTGGGCTGCCTCTAACTTGTTATTCTACCTCTGGGCTGCCTCTAACCCCTGTTATTCTACCTCTGGGCTGCCTGTAACCCCTGTTATTCTACCACTGGGCTGCCTCTAACCCCTGTTATTCTACCTCTGGGCTGCCTGTAACCCCTGTTATTCTACCTCTGGGCTGCCTCTAACCCCTGTTATTCTACCACTGGGCTGCCTCTAACCTCTGTTATTCTACCTCTGGGCTGCCTCTAACCCCTGTTATTCTACCACTGGGCTGCCTCTAACCTCTGTTATTCTACCTCTGGGCTGCCTCTTACCCCTGTTATTCTACCTCTGGGCTGCCTCTAACCCCTGTTATTCTACCACTGGGCTGCCTCTAACCTCTGTTATTCTACCTCTGGGCTGCCTCTAACCCCTGTTATTCTACCTCTGGGCTGCCTCTAACCCCTGTTATTCTACCACTGGGCTGCCTCTAACCTCTGTTATTCTACCTCTGGGCTGCCTCTAACCCCTGTTATTCTACCACTGGGCTGCCTCTAACCTCTGTTATTCTACCTCTGGGCTGCCTCTAACCCCTGTTATTCTACCTCTGGGCTGCCTCTAACCCCTGTTATTCTACCACTGGGCTGCCTCTAACCTCTGTTATTCTACCTCTGGGCTGCCTCTAACCCCTGTTATTCTACCTCTGGGCTGCCTCTAACCCCTGTTATTCTACCACTGGGCTGCCTCTAACCTCTGTTATTCTACCTCTGGGCTGCTCAGCTCTGTGTGGGTCAGACCACCTGGACCCAGCTCCAGAGAGGCAGTGGTCCGCTGGTTCAGAGAGGAACAGCAGCCAAGGCGAGCAGGATATGAGAGGAACAGCCGCTCCATAGCTACTTGGTTTCATGGTGAGAATTGCAGAAAATGACCAAAAAGTAGCTAGTGGAATAATATTCAATTATTACAGACAAAAATATTAGCTAGAATGTTGTGAGAAACAATAATGAGAGGAAAGAGGGTGAACGAAAAGGAGGGAGGAGAGTGAGGTGGCAGAGAAGAGAGAAGAATACAGAAGATGAGGAGAGAGGGCAGTGCAGTAGTTCAGTACCTGCTATGAGACTGATTGGGGTCACAGTGTGAGTTCTCTGATTGGACTGTGATGAGATTACTGCCAGTCTGAGTGAGGGTCCTGTACTGCCTCAACATGAGCACTCACTCACTCACTCACTCACTCTCATGTGTCACTGCATAACAGATTAGAGGACCTGCCTTCTCACACACAGCGGCCATTAACAGGTACACAACCAACCAGCTAGCTATTTAGTATTATGTGCTTTTGTGCCCCTCCCCCGCCCTCCCCCTGTCCTCCCCCGCCCTCCCCCTGTCCTCCCCCGCCCTCCCCCTGTCCTCCCCCCGCCCTCCCCCTGTCCTCCCCCGCCCTCCCCCGCCCTCCCCCTGTCCTGCCCCGCCCTCCCCCTGTCCTGCCCCGCCCTCCTCCTGTCCTGCCCCGCCCTCCTCCTGCAGGCATCATCTCCCGGCAGCAGTCAGAGCTCCTGCTACAGGGCTGCGCTGAGGGCAGCTTCCTGGTCCGTGTGAGTGAGAAGATCTGGGGCTACACACTCTCCTACCGCTCTGCTCGCGGCTTCAAGCACTTCCTGATTGATGCTTCTGGAGAGTTCTACAGCTTCCTGGGCGTCGACCAGAGGCTCCATGGCACATTAACAGATCTGGTGGACTTCTACAGGGTACGCTGTTACTGCAGCATTAAGAAAACAGTATAGTTGACAACATCCTTGTTTATGAGGATCTTGGATCTGACAGCAAGGAGCCCTACGGTTGGAAAAGAGCCCATGTGACGCTCCTTATTCTACCTGAAACTGCTTTGAAACCTCCCTGCAATCATTTGTAGTTAGGTTAGGGGAGTCAGGTGGCTGAGCAGTTAAGGAATCAGGCTGGTAATCAGGTGGCCGGTTCGATTTTCCGGCCGTGCAAAATAACATTGTGTCCTTGCTGCAAAGCACTTCACCCTACTTGCCTCAGAGGAATGTCTCTGTCCTTGTTTAAATGTAAATGTATGTAATACAACTATAGGTCTGACAGGTCTTCAACAGGTCTGCATGTTGCTGAGCTCCAGAAAAGGTTACATCTCTTTTTGCTAGATTTGATAAGCAGAGGCCTGTCCTTGTCATCCCTGACATTTTTGTGTGTGCACTCGCGCAGGGGGAGGTGATAACTGTGTGTGTGTGTGTGTGTGTGTGTGTGTGTGCAGGAGGAGGTGATCACCACTTCTGGAGGAGAGCTGCTGCAGGACTCTAGCCCCCATAAGAACTTCTCCTTTGACTATGGGGGGCTGTTCCTCTGATGTCACTTCCTCTTCCTGGAGCTGTTCCTCTGATGTCACTTCCCCTTCCAGGGGCTGTTCCTCTGATGTCACTTCCTCTTCCTGGAGCTGTTCCTCTGATGTCACTTCCCCTTCCAGGGGCTGTTCCTCTGATGTCACTTCCTCTTCCTGGGGCTGTTCCTCTGAAGTCACTTCCCCTTCCAGGGGCTGTTCCTCTGATGTCACTTCCTCTTCCTGGAGCTCCTGCCACACAGCCTCATCAGAGAAAATAACTGGCAGATTTGATTCCTCTGACTTCCTCTGGACTAATGAGACGTACTAGAACACCGTGAAAAGAGTTTTAGCAGCATCGGTCAATGATTTGCCACAGACAACCACAACTGGAACTTGAGTTCTGTCACACTAGATGTTTTACCAAGCTAACAGTAACAGAGTAAATACTCTATCCTGCAGTGCATAGTCATTCTAAAGTTCACCAGTTAACTACTGATCTCTAACATAGGCTATAAAGCACAAATGAATAGAAAACGTATACTGTAATAGGATATCTAAGATAAAGATTTTTAGGACAAGTTTCATGGCATCAGAGTTCTTATTTGTTGCACACAACCCTGGAGGAGTGTCACACACACACCTGCTCATCACACACACACCTGCTCATCACACACACACCTGCTCATCACACACACACCTGCTCATCACACACACACCTGCTCGTCACACACACACCTGCTCATCACACACCTGCTCATCACACACACACCTGCTCATCACACACACACCTGCTCATCACACACACACCTTCTCATCACACACACACCTGCTCATCACACACACACCTGCTCATCACACACACACCTTCTCATCACACACACACCTGCTCATCACACACACACCTTCTCATCACACACACACCTGCTCGTCACACACACACCTGCTCATCACACACCTGCTCATCACACACACACCTTCTCATCACACACACACCTGCTCCTCACACACACACTGCCCTCAGAGTCTGGCTGCCCTCAGGGTCTGGCTTCCCTCAGGGTCTGGCTTCCCTCAGGGTCTGGCTGCCCTCAGGGTCTGGCTGCCCTCAGGGTCTGGCTGCCCTCAGGGTCTGGCTGCCCTCAGGGTCTGGCTGCCCTCAGGGTCTGGCTTCCCTCAGGGTCTGGCTTCCCTCAGGGTATGGCTGCCCTCAGGGTATGGCTGCCCTCAGGGTCTGGCTGCCCCTGCTAAACTCTGTATTGTTCAGAGGGAAGGGGACATTGACAAAGTGTCCATCAGTCCTGTTCCCACTGTCCCAACATGGGACACACAGGAGGACATCTCAGGAGTAGGTGGGGGTAATGGGGTAGGTATCAGAATCAGACCTCTTGGTTTTAATCGAGAGGTTTTAATCTCCATACACAAACACATAATATACTGTGGCAGGATTGCAGATCTTGTTAGACAGCTGTAGGATTAGAGACTGATTTGACGATCAGACGATCTGACGATGAACTCACCTGACGATGAACTCACCTGACCCCACCAGGTTCTCCAGTTCTGCAAAGACTTGTTCAATCCATTTATAACCCGCTGCTGACAGGTAGCTGGAGAAAGTATCTGTGTTTCGCATCTGTCTATACATGAGCTAACTGGTAAACATGCTTTCAGGTGTGGCTGCTTCTTAAATCACCAATAGACCTGATGTGAGCATAGTAATATAATCTTTCTGTTTCCTAACGAAAGATAATTTAGTTCTTAAGTGTTCAAAACAATGGAGAATGCAGATTACATGAAAAGTCAGTTAATTTATTAAATTCAGCAGACTGTAAAAGATACTGAATGTTTAGTTATACTGCAGTACTGTGGATTTATTTACAGAACCTTAAGACCATCATCCTCAAATTCACTACTACGGCAGTAGCGCTCATAACCGTTCAACATCCACAGAGTTCTGAGCAGACAGGAGTCTGGACCCCCAACACAGGACCCTAACCCTAACTCTCACCCCAACACAGGACCCTAACCCTAACTCTCACCCCAACACAGGACCCTAACCCCAAAACAGGACCCTCACCCAACACAGGACAGCTTACAAGGGAGACTTACTCCATCTGTGAGCTGTGCAGGGTGTGTGTGTGTGTGTGTGTGTGTGTGTGTGTGTTCAATATTCCTGTCTTTTCCCTCGTGTTTGTGTTTAGTCATCCTGTGCTGCCCCTTGTGTTTAGTCATTCTGTGCTGCCCCCTTGTGTTTAGTCATTCTGTGCTGCTTCCTTGTGTTTATTCATCCTGTGCTGCCCCTTGTGTTTAGTCATCCTGTGCTGCCCCCTTGTGTTTAGTCATCCTGTGCTGCCCCTTGTGTTTAGTCATCCTGTGCTGCCCCTTGTGTTTAGTCATCCTGTGCTGCCCCTTGTGTTTAGTCATCCTGTGCTGCCCCCTTGTGTTTAGTCATCCTGTGCTGCCCCTTGTGTTTAGTCATTCTGTGCTGCCCCCTTGTGTTTAGTCATCCTGTGCTGCCCCCTTGTGTTTAGTCATCCTGTGCTGCCCACTTGTGTTTAGTCATCCTGTGCTGCCCCTTGTGTTTAGTCATCCTGTGCTGCCCCCTTGTGTTTAGTCATTCTGTGCTGCCCCTTGTGTTTAGTCATTCTGTGCTGCCCCTTGTGTTTAGTCATCCTGTGCTGCCCCCTTGTGTTTAGTCATTCTGTGCTGCCCCTTGTGTTTAGTCATTCTGTGCTGCCCCCTTGTGTTTAGTCATCCTGTGCTGCCCCCTTGTGTTTAGTCATCCTGTGCTGCCCCCTTGTGTTTAGTCATCCTGTGCTGCCCACTTGTGTTTAGTCATTCTGTGCTGCCCCTTGTGTTTAGTCATCCTGTGCTGCCCCCTTGTGTTTATTCATCCTGTGCTGCCCCTTGTGTTTAGTCATCCTGTGCTGCCCCCTTGTGTTTAGTCATCCTGTGCTGCCCCTTGTGTTTAGTCATTCTGTGCTGCCCCCTTGTGTTTAGTCATCCTGTGCTGCCCCCTTGTGTTTAGTCATCCTGTGCTGCCCACTTGTGTTTAGTCATCCTGTGCTGCCCCTTGTGTTTAGTCATCCTGTGCTGCCCCCTTGTGTTTAGTCATTCTGTGCTGCCCCTTGTGTTTAGTCATTCTGTGCTGCCCCCTTGTGTTTAGTCATCCTGTGCTGCCCCCTTGTGTTTAGTCATCCTGTGCTGCCCACTTGTGTTTAGTCATTCTGTGCTGCCCCCTTCAGGGAAGACTTCTGTTTCTTCTGCTCCTTCTGACCCATCATGCGGTACAGCTTCTTGCGAGCCTCCTTCTGTCGCTTCATCTTATCCTCTTCCTGTTTCTCCTTCTGCCGCAGGAAATCTTTGTGCTTTGCGTGCTGCGCCGTGTGGGCCTTCTTGCTCTTATAGTTGCTGACTGTGCTCAGGGCGCAGAGCAACGCTGCCACCTGGTGATGGAAATGGTGTAGTGTTCTCAGAGATGGGATACCATTCAAACTAGTGGCTGTTTGGAACTGAACAGTAATTGACAACAATGTCGACCCCAGCAAATGAACAATAAGCCAGCTGTTGCGACAGAGCAGGTGTGATTAGGTGTATTTTGTGACCTACCTTCCTCTCATGGGGCTCCCGTATGACAGTAGTCCTCTGCAGGTGTCGGGGCGTGGGGGTCTTGGCCTGGTCTTGCTTGGGCTTGTTCTTGAAGGGCAGCGCCTTCTGCAGCTGCTTGGGGATGTGCAGAGGGTTGAACCGCCGCTGCGCTCGCACTACTGGCTGCCAGGGGGAGAGAGAGAGAGAGAGAGAGATAGAGAGAGATAGAGAGATAGAGAGAGAGAGAGAGAGAGAGAGAGAGGGGAAGGACAGAGCTCAGAATCAAAACAAATAAAAGTCAGTGCTGGGCTCACCTTGTACAGAGAGTCAGTGCTGGGCTCACCTTGTACAGAGAGTCAGTGCTGAGCTCACCTTGTACAGAGAGTCAGTGCTGAGCTCACCTTGTACAGAGAGTCAGTGCTGGGCTCACCTTGTACAGAGAGTCAGTGCTGGGCTTGTTCCGGAGGCCCAGGTCGTGTTTGAGTTGCCCCAGTGTTCGCATGCCAGTCCAGCGGTCCTTGTGACCCTCCGGCAGCAGCAGAGACGTCACAGGGTTGTAGAGCTGTGGGACCGACACTGGGAACCAGGAGCGCAGGAATACGATGTCTGCATAACAGAGACACACATGATGAGAACCAAGAGAGACACTTCATCCATAGTGACCTTGTGTACATGTAGCTGCATCATGAGGAGATGAGTGGCTGTGTGAGTGGGCAGTGTCTGTATGAGCCTTGGGTTACACACAGTCCTTCACCCAAGCAGCCATTCACACAAGAACATCCACAGATCAGCACAAACACACTCAAACTGCTCACCGCTCATTAGGAGCCGATCCTCAAACGTGGCCCTGTAGGCACCAGGGGGCGTGGACAGAGCCTTTTTGATCTGACCTCTGACCCCACTAACAGTCCTGATGGAGGCCCCCTCGAACTTGGCCACCTCCAGTACTGTGTTGAACATGCCCTGGAACACAGAACAGCCAGGTCATTCGTCAAAACAAAGTACACAGTGTGTGTGTGCAAGTACAGTGTGTGTGTGTGTGTGTGTGCGTCCTTAGTAGTAAATTAATCTGACTGGAAAGAAACAGCTGCTGCTAGCTCACGATGCTGCTGCTAGCTCACGATGCTGCTGCTAGCTCACGATGCTGCTGCTAGCTCACGATGCTCCTGCTAGCTCACGATGCTGCTGCTAGCTCACGATGCTGCTGCTAGCTCACGATGCTCCTGCTAGCTCACGATGCTCCTGCTAGCTCACGATGCTCCTGCTAGCTCACGATGCTGCTGCTAGCTCACGATGCTGCTAGCTCACGATGCTGCTGCTAGCTCACAATGCTGCTAGCTCACGATGCTGCTAGCTCACGATGCTCCTGCTAGCTCACGATGCTGCTGCTAGCTCACTATGCTGCTAGCTCACGATGCTGCTAGCTCACGATGCTCCTGCTAGCTCACGATGCTGCTGCTAGCTCACGATGCTGCTAGCTCACGATGCTGCTGCTAGCTCACGATGCTGCTAGCTCACGATGCTGCTAGCTCACGATGCTCCTGCTAGCTCACGATGCTGCTAGCTCACGATGCTGCTGCTAGCTCACGATGCTGCTAGCTCACGATGCTGCTAGCTCACGATGCTCCTGCTAGCTCACGATGCTGCTAGCTCACGATGCTCCTGCTAGCTCACGATGCTGCTGCTAGCTCACTATGCTGCTAGCTCACGATGCTGCTAGCTCACGATGCTCCTGCTAGCTCACGATGCTGCTGCTAGCTCACTATGCTGCTGCTAGCTCACGATGCTGCTAGCTCACGATGCTGCTGCTAGCTCATGATGCTGCTGCTAGCTCACTATGCTGCTAGCTCACGATGCTGCTAGCTCACGATGCTCCTGCTAGCTCACGATGCTGCTGCTAGCTCACGATGCTGCTGCTAGCTCACGATGCTGCTGCTAGCTCACGATGCTGCTGCTAGATCACGATGCTGCTGCTAGCTCACGATGCTGCTGCTAGCTCACTATGCTGCTAGCTCACGATGCTGCTGCTAGCTCACGATGCTGCTGCTAGCTCACGATGCTGCTAGCTCACGATGCTCCTGCTAGCTCACGATGCTGCTGCTAGCTCACGATGCTGCTAGCTCACGATGCTCCTGCTAGCTCACGATGCTGCTGCTAGCTCACGATGCTGCTGCTAGCTCACGATGCTGCTGCTAGCTCACGATACTGCTGCTAGCTCACGATGCTGCTGCTAGCTCACGATGCTGCTGCTAGCTCACGATGCAGCTAGCTAAGATGGTACTCTCCCTACCTTGATGAAAGAAGTGTTTTTGAAGATTTTATATGGGTATCCAATAAGCTTGAGCTTCTTGACAATGGTCACTGACTTGTCCAGGTCCAGGACCACTCCTGTGGCAGCAATGCGGAAACTGGACTGAAAGGAAACAGATTCAATATGCACATCCTCATCAATCTCACCTGGATGCTCACATACAGCCGCCCAGGTAGCATGTTCCCATACAGCTTCTATAAATGGACATCATACACACCCCAACCCTACACAGAGTAAGTAAGCCTAACTCTAGAAAGCTGCAGCCCACTAAAATATCCAGTGTTAATATGGTAACTAACTCAGTCCTGGGTTAGGGTCAGTCTGTTAGGGCTAGGGTCAGTCTGTTAGGGCTAGGGTCAGTCTGTTAGGGCTAGGGTCAGGGTCAGTCTGTTAGGGCTAGCGTCAGTCTGTTAGGGCTAGGGTCAGTCTGTTAGGATCAGGGTCGGTCTGTTAGGGCTAGGGTCAGAGTCATTCTGTTAGGGCTAGGATCAGGGTCAGTCTGTTAGGGCTAGGGTCAGAGTCATTCTGTTAGGGCTAGGATCAGGGTCAGTCTGTTAGGGCTAGGGTCAGTTTGTTAGGGCTAGGGTCAGGGTCAGTCTGTTAGGGCTAGTGTCAGTTTGTTAGGGCTAGGGTCAGTCTGTTAGGGCTAGTGTCAGTCTGTTAGGGCTAGGGTCAGGGTCAGTCTGTTAGGGTCAGGATCAGTCTGTTAGGGTCAGTCTGTTAGGGTCAGTCTGTCAGGGTCAGTCTGTTAGGGCTAGGGTCAGTCTGTTAGGGCTAGGATCAGGTTCAGTCTGCTAGGGTCAGGGTCAGTCTGTTACCTTGGTTCCTGCTACAGACTGCACTGCCAGGAAACCTGTTCCCTGAGGAGTAATGGGGCCTGTAGACAGACAGCACAACACCTGGGTTAACTGTTGAAGCTCAGTGGTTAAAAGGCGTCTGACTGAAGATCAAGAGATTCCAGGATCAAATACTGCCATATATTTTATAAAAGAAAAACATAGTTATAGTGGTGCTTGTAGTTTAGAATGATGCACTTAGCATAGTATGATGCTCATGGTAATGTGATGCTCTTTAGTATGATGCTCATGGTAATGTGATGCTCTTTAGCATAGTATGATGCTAGTAATGATAATGTGTTACCAATGGTAATAGTAATGTGATGTGGATAGTAAAGTGATGAACCTAGCTTAGCTTGACACTAGTAGTTAAGTGATGCTAGTAGCATAAGAGAAGCTCGCAGTGCCACCCTCACCCCAGAAGGTGGCGCCACAGTGCATGTGCTGGGGCGTGTACTTGAGCAGACGGTGGCGTCCGTTGTGGTCTTCGATGTGGTAGAGAGGCATCGTCTGGAAGCGGCGCCAGCCCAGCGATAGGATGAGCGGGTCACGGGTCTTCAGGATGCGGCTGTGCCAGCGGTGTTTCTTAAGCCTTGTCTAGGGAGCAGGTCAGAGGTCAGACTGTTTACATCTGAGTAAGGATCAAGCTTAAAACCATACTTATAATATATCAATATTATTTGTATAGAACATTTAAAAAGAAAGTGATTGATAGTAAAACATATTACAAGCTAACAAGATTACAACTAAGATCCAACCAGGTGAAACAACTTCCCACTCACATGACCCCAGACCTGCAGGTATATAACCCACTCACCTGCAGGTATCCAACGTTTCCCTCACTGGGGCCCAGGGCACCAAGGATGATGGGATAGTGGGGGTCAAAGTGGGTGACAAACTCGCAGGGCAGAGAGGGAATCTCCAGACGCACGTACATGCCTGGACGGAAGCCTTCATACTGGACACGAATCTCATCATCCATGTCATCAAACTCCATCCTGTTGAGCTGTGGGGGGGGGGGACACTCAGGGTCAGGGACACGTGCTTCTGATCAGCTGTTAGCAACTGGACATCAAATGTATCACATCAGGTAGCAACAGCCTCTCTCAAGGTTATCAAGGTACTCACAGCAAAGGAAGTCAATTTTTCCTCGACATTGGTAGAATGGAGGTTAAGCTAAAGGACATCAACTGTATATCCACAGTCAAAACTCTGACTAAAGATGAAAGCCTCTTTTTACCAACGTGCAGCTGGACGCTGCAACTGGGCCCCCTCACCTCTGGGCCCCCTCACCTCTGGGCCCCCCCTCACCTCTGGGCCCCCTCACCTCTGGGCCCCCCCTCACCTCTGGGCCCCCTCACCTCTGGGCCCCCCTCACCTGTATTCCCCCTCACCTCTGGGCCCCCCCTCACCTCTGGGCCCCCTCACCTCTGGGCCCCCCTCACCTGTATTCCCCCTCACCTCTGGGCCCCCCCTCACCTCTGGGCCCCCCCTCACCTCTGGGCCCCCCTCACCTGTATTCCCCCTCACCTCTGGGCCCCCCTCACCTGTATTCCCCCTCACCTCTGGGCCCCCTCACCTCTGGGCCCCCTCACCTCTGGGCCCCCCTCACCTGTATTCCCCCTCACCTCTGGGCCCCCCTCACCTGTATTCCCCCTCACCTCTGGGCCCCCCCTCACCTCTGGGCCCCCTCACCTCTGGGCCCCCTCACCTCTGGGCCCCCTCACCTCTGGGCCCCCTTCACCTGTATTCCCCCTCACCTCTGGGCCCCCTCACCTCTGGGCCCCCCTCACCTGTATTCCCCCTCACCTCAGCCTGTTTCTGCATCTCCTCCTTCAGGTCATCAAAGTAGGTGGCATCGTCGTTGTCATACTCAGAGTTGAAGCGCTCCTTCAGTCGCCTCTTCTTCTCCAGACGCTTGTTTTTCTGCACCTCCTCCTCATCCTGCTTGATCAGCTGTTCGACAGGCTCCTCCTCGCTGTCCTCCTGCTGAGACACAAACAGAACATGATGCCAGTGGTGGGATGAAGTCTGAAGCATTACTGAGACAAGCTAAAGGCAGCAGCTTCCTTTAGTGTGGAGAGCATTGTGCAGGGTACCTGGTCCCCCTGGGCACCCTGGTGAAATGTTCCCGTCTCCAGATCCTCAAATTCCCCATAGAGCTCATCTGCAGAACAGAACAGCAGGCAGGACATGAGAAGACAAGAAGACACCTCCAGTATGGAACAGAAAAGGAAGGGTGTGTGTGTGTGCGTTCCGGTCAGTGTGTGTGTGTGTGTGTGTGTGTGTCCTCACCATCCTCCTTAATTAGCATGGCAGCATCTTTACCGTCCTCCCACTTCCCCGTCACAAAGCAGTCCCTGATGGAGTCCAGCGTCTGCAGACACACACACACACACACACACACACACACACATCTCCTGTTACTGTTCCCGCTACACATGTCTGCTGACGCTGTAACACACGTGCTGGATCTGCTGTGTGTGTGTGTGTGTGTGTGTGTGTGGCTCAGCACCTGGTCCAGGTCCCAGTCATGCTGAGTGTTTGGGTAGAATCTGGAACAGTCAGGGAGATCAGCTCGGTGCTTCTTCACTGTGTCTGGTCGGCTGACCTTGAACATTCCCCCCAGTTCCTCCTCTGGCTCCTCAGCACCATCCTCCACCACTGTACAGATCAGGTGCATCCTGGTTACTGACACTAAGAACATCTGCATTCTTTGCTGCTTGCAATGCGTTTGATGCTGGCTAACATGTCATAGACATCAGCTCAAACCTACAGTTAGGCAGGTTATCTACACACAGTGGAGGCAGTTTACACACCACATTTCTATAAAACACATGTTATATAGACTATATAACTGTAGAGTTCTTCACCTGTGCCGTAGACTAGCTTGCGCAAGTTAGGCGACGCCTTCTGTTGCCGTAGAAACGCCTCTGAAGCTTTCTGAGTCAAACTCTCTTTCCAGCGGAGAGCCCCTGACAGGCAGAGCACATGGCGTCGTTTAACATCAGAGGCCGATTAATAACATGTTAAAATACCAACAGTGTTAAAAGGCACGCAGCAAAACTGAGGAGAACCTGGACAAGATGATCACCTTCAGTTTCATAGCACAGATCTCCATCCTTCTCCACATCACCAAGCTCTACATCTTCTGCTTCAGAGCAATGACCAGAGTCTCCAGGTACAGCAGCCTTCTTCTTGACCTGGTTTTTCTCCTCATCTCCACACTCCCCATCACTGGTCAGCTCCTCCCCCTCACTGGTCAGCTCCTCCCCCTCGATTACTTTCCTGTCCTCCTCGTTCATCTCCAGCTCATCTTCGCTGTCAGCAAAAGCCGGCACTTCATCATCCTCCTCCTCCTCATTACTGTCTTCTTCATCATCATCCTCCTCCTCCTCAGCTTTCCGTCTTTTCACAGGTGGGACTCCTTCTGTTCTCTGTTTCCTGTCATTTGTTTTTCTCTCAGGTTTTTGGGTCAACAAGAGCTCTTTTTTTACTTCAATATTCTCTTCTTCCTCCTCCTCCTCTTCCTCATTACTGTCTTCTTCATCATCATCATCCTCCTCCTCCTCATCATCCTCCCCCCCTTCACTCTCTCCTTCCTCATCACTGTCTTCATCATCCTCCTCCAGGAAGACAGCCTTCCTCCTCTCCCTCTTAGCCTCTGGGTCCCAGACCAGACTCTCCACTGGTCCAGGAACAGCACTCTCCACTGGTCCAGGAACAGCACTCTCCACTGGTCCAGGAACAGCACTCTCCACTGGTCCAGGAACAGCACTCTCCAGTGGTCCAGGAACAGCACTCTCCACTGGTCCAGGAACAGCACTCTCCCTAAAAATACAATGAGGAGGTCAAGCCGTCATGTCCAGACACACAGCTGATGTTCTCTCCTCCCAGGGATGCTAAACAAGCTAACAGCTTCCTGAGGTACTCACCCATGCTCCTCCTCCTCCTCCTCCATGTCCCCTCCAGTCAGTGCTGCCGTCCCTGAGAACAGAGACACCTTGCTGGCGGCCATCTTGACATCCAGGGTGGCATGTGTGCCGATGAGGGATTGAACAAGCTCTGTCGTAGGCCGAACCTCCTGAATTAAGACATTATAAAATGATTATAATTTCAAGCCTGCTGTGCGTGCACTACTAATATTGTTATTATTCTGGAGTTCAACCTGCTCCTGATGGATGTGTCCGCCTGGCAAATCTATGTAGACGGCATCCTTGTCATATACAACCCCGCCCACTCCCGCCATTGGGGCGTACAGCAGACGCTCCTTCTCGTTCAAGGCTCTCTTCTTCTGAGCCTCCGGGAGCGGACAGGGGTCGGGCAGGAAGTTGACGTCCGTCACACTAAAGTCCCCCACACCTGCAGAGGGCGCCATGATGCATGGGTTTACTGTGTTTGGTGTGCAGATTACAGCACCATGATATATAGGGTTTACTGTGTTAAAGGGTTTACTGTGTTATATGTGCAGTTTTATTCAGCCAGGTCCATAAACAGGAGCTGGAGCTCAACCACAAATTAATTTTAATAAAAATAAAACTTGTTTGTGTAAAATGACCATTTGACTTCAACAATTTCCTTCAAGGTAGATAACTGAATAAATGCCAGGTCTTACCTGCTATGTGCACCTGGCATTTGTTCTTCAGATGTGTTCCCCTCAAAAAGCCATACAGGGACACGGTGCGATCACACTTGGGATCCAGCCTCACTTGCTCAGGGTCTGTCAGGTCCTCCATGCTGAACACAGACAGTGTAACACAGCAGCACACAGTCAGTGTAACACAGCAGCACAGACAGTGTAACACAGCAGCACACAGTCAGTGTAACACAGCAGCACAGTCAGTGTAACACAGCAGCACAGACAGTGTAACACAGCAGCACAGTCAGTGTAACACAGCAGCACAGACAGTGTAACACAGCAGCACAGACAGTGTAACACAGCAGCACAGTCAGTGTAACACAGCAGCACAGACAGTGTAACACAGCAGCACAGTCAGTGTAACACAGCAGCACAGACAGTGTAACACAGCAGCACAGTCAGTGTAACACAGCAGCACAGTCAGTGTAACACAGCAGCACAGTCAGTGTAACACAGCAGCACAGTCAGTGTAACACAGCAGCACAGACAGTGTAACACAGCAGCACAGTCAGTGTAACACAGCAGCACACCAGGACTGAAACAGCTGATTGTTAAAACCTTTCTGCTGGAGTAAATTATGTGTACACAAATGTGTCTGCATTTAATCAGTTAGTCTCTATAGGAGATCATAATCTTGGCGTTTTTCTGAGTTAGTTGAATTGTGTCATTCCTCCTTACCGGTCGGCGATTACGTAGGGATGTGAAGTCTGCCACACAAGAGGGCGGAACTTCATGACGGAGATGAAACGACCGAGGTTCTTCACTTCCTGTGTCTGATACTCTCCATACACCATCCCAGACAGGTAGAAGAGCTTTGCACCCTGGAAGGGAAACGGTTGGTTTTGATTTAACACTTGGAGCAAATCCTCACACCAGGCAGGTCTTCCAGGAGGTGAGGGTTAGAGTTAGCATGCTGACCTGGTACACCTCCGTCCAGAAGCGGTGTTTCAGACGTTTCTTGGTCTTGCGCAGGGCCTTGTTGTTCCTGAAGGCATCTAGATGTGTGAGCACTCCCATGATGCGGGGGAACCCATGGACCTGGCAGATGTTCAGGAACTCAAATGTCTCCATTT
Organism: Protosalanx chinensis; assembly: GCA_030340685.1. Taxonomy (NCBI): domain Eukaryota; kingdom Metazoa; phylum Chordata; class Actinopteri; order Osmeriformes; family Salangidae; genus Protosalanx; species Protosalanx chinensis. The sequence goes on along the minus strand of CM059331.1, from coordinate 63,587 downwards.
CAAAGCCGAAGCTGGCGTCTATCAGCATCAGAACCTGGAGCAGAAAACCAGCCAGATTCATCCCCATCATCTACTTCACCTGGGGAAAGACTTACAATCCACTTCACACTCAATCAGGTTTCTGAACCTCACACACACACACTCATCCACCTCCGCCCCACACACAGTTATCCCCTCACACACACACACACAGGTATCCCCTCACACACACACAGGTATCCCCTCACACACACACAGGTATCCCCTCACACACACACAGGTATCCCCTCACACACACAGGTATCCCCTCACACACACACAGGTATCCCCTCACACACACACAGGTATCCCCTCACACACACACAGGTATCCCCTCACACACACAAACACACAGGTATCCCCTCACACACACACACACACAGGTATCCCCTCACACACACACACACACACACAGGTATCCCCTCTCACTAACCCTAACACACATACTCACCAGGTCAGCCACCTTGGCGAGGTCGATCATGGTGCTGATGTCGTTGCTACACTCAATGAAGGTGAGCCGCCTCTTCTTACCTGTAAATGTGTATTTGGATGTTAGCAATGAGGTCACAACCAAACCAGGGCCATAATCCTCAGAGCATCAGTTAGTCTCCATTGTTAACATCCAAGTCAGGGTAAGACAAGTACATGATAGATCCTCTAAACTCACCAGAAACTATGGTGACGGGTCCACAAATGTCACCCAGCTTTTGCCGTGTGAAGTTTTTAATCAGGCAGCGGATGAGAGTGCTCTTGCCGACCTTGGGGGGTCCTACTACCACCACCACCACGGGCGGGGGCTCCAGGGAGGTGCGGTCCACCACAGGGATGTGATGCTTCTTAACCTTCAGGTCTTGAGCTCTGTGGACAGGCAGAAGGGAGGTGGCTGGAGGGTCTAACTTGGAACTTGTTACCCATTAACGACTTATGTTATGAAACTAATATCATATAACGTAAACTACAATTTAACATTTCCATCATTACCACAGTTCAAGTTTACACGGTTATGTGGAGGAATAGTTTGTTAACCAGGATTGGCTGTACTCTATCAGAACTCAGACCTGTGGAAGGTTTTGGCCATGCGCACCGCAGACTGAACTGCGAAAGCTTTAGGGTTTCTCCTGCGTTCATCCTTGTCCTGGGTCTCTCCTCCCTGAGTCTCTCCTCCCTGAGTCTCTCCTCCCTGCTTCCTGTTCTTCTTCCGCTCTGCCTTCGGCCCGCTGTGCTTCTGCTGATGCCTCCTCTGCTCCTTCTGCTCCATCCTCTCCTGCAGGAAAACACACAGCATTAGCATCCACGGCTAACACGAGATCCCTCTGCTAGTGCTCTCAATAACAGTAACCAAGCTCCAGATAACCTGATAACCAGGTCCATCATTCAATATATTCATACTTCTAATATGCATGTAGCCAGTTAGCAGCCACTTTGGGGCTGGTCTCAATGTGCAGGGGTGGAGCAATCCTGGTCCTCGGGGTCCTCACTGTCCTGAAGGTTTTAGATGTTTCCCTGCTCCAGCACACCTGATTCTAATGAACGGGTCGTTATCAAGCTCTGTGAAAGCCTCATAATGACCCTTCATTAGAATCAGGTGTGCTGGAGCAGGGAAACATATATAACCTTCAGGACATTGTGGCTCGTGAGGCTCCTGAGGACCAGGACCCCTGGGTTAGTCTCAATGTGCGTTTCCGAGAAAGGTTTTGCAATCTTGCTAACTATATAATCTATACATTAACGTAACTGGCAATTATACTGTTATAAATACTTACCAGTTGCTGGTCTCAAGTCAATGTTTAAACCTGCTTCTATTTAGTCTGTTTGGTTGATTTAATTCAAATGTTTCAACAACATTGAGCTTCTGAGTCTCACGTGCAAATTGTCCCTAACCGGAAGTGACGCCCCCGTGCAAGTCCGTAAGGAAACACGTTCCCAATTAAAAAGTTCCGGTTGCAAAATTAGTTGCAGATCAAAGTCCTCCAAATGAACTCAAGCTAACATACTGTTTACTTCATCAGAATCAGCATGCTTAAACCGTGTGTTTTTAATCTGAAGGTCAATCTGCGCAGAAAAAGATACGTCATTTCGACTGAACTACAAACATTACAGAGTGGCAGAGGCAGAGATCTTTATCCAGAGACAGGATTGGGACACTAACCCTTCATCCTGATTTAGGCCTGGTGGTTAATTGAGTCTGTTGAAACCACTATGGTAGTAGCCTAGGTAATACTGAAGCTTAAAACAACGTCATCAAGAAACGGTTCATTTCAAATAAATAAATCAATAAACTGTACTTCATTAAAGTATTAATAAATATCAAATGGTAATCCATTCATAATATGATATCAATATGATCTAAGGATAACTGTCAGAAAGTACAGGATCTATCAGTATGATCAAGAACAAAAAGTGTTCTCCTCCTTAAGAAAGTACTCTGTGCTGCTAACCATCATCATCAGTAATCTAACATGAAGGTTCCCAGTCACTCTTCCATCCCACCCAGAAGATCCTCCACACACTGTGAGGTCAGCTGGGGAAGCTGGTTAGGAGTCCTTGGACCCCTGCAGCCTTGTGTAGGACAGATTCCCCCCAGGGTGGGCTCTGAAAGCTGGGTGCCGAGGGAGAGTCCAGATCCCAGCAGGCTGGACTAGCAGGACAGCTGGAGAGGAAGGCCTTGCAGCTGGTGTGACTCAGCAGAGGTTGGAGCTGGACGAATGGAGACAGACTGCCAGGTGTGGATGGGAACAGGAACACCTGGGCTCCGTCTGCAGGGGGATCGGGGGGGGCTTGTTAGGGCAGGGGCAGAGACAGGGGAGCTGGAGGCCTCGGTCTTCCTGTTGCCCAGGGCCTTGGAGTGCTTTGCTTCACAGCACCTGGAGAAGTCAAACCAAAGTTACTTACACTGACAAGAAAACACAGACATGAAATAGGTGATGGATACCTTCAGTATGACATAGATAAGCAGAAAACAAAGAAGCCTGTGATAAGAAGAAGCTTTACAAAACATGTTGAAGAGAGAAACAGAAGAGAGTCTCACCCATACAGCAGGTGTTAGACATGACTGTGTCTTAGGTCTACACAGAGAACATTGTGATGTCCAGATGTTCTGTCCTCAGTTGTAGCACAGTCAGAGGATAACCCTAACCCTGACCCTAACCCTGACCCTAACCCTAACCCTAACCCAGAGAAAACAGCTTTTCTACCTGCTCTGGGGGAGGAACATGATCATGAATGTACAGCTGGCCGTGATCTTTTAAGCAAGGTCCCATTCACACTCTGCTACTGACCGATAAGTGTCTCAATACGATTTAACATTTCAATTATATACTCAAGAGTGTCCACAATTGTTTGTAACCAGCAACTGATGTATGAAAAACTACTTCTATATTTTAGGATGAAATTAATACATCTCTCCCTGAATCTACTGATCCTGTCTATGAAGGTATATTGCCATAAAAACCAATCCCTGTGGTTCCTGTGTAGTGCTGTAGTGCTGTAGTGCTGTGGTGCTGTGTAGTGCTGTGTAGTGCTGTGTAGTGCTGTGTAGTGCTGTGTAGTGCTGTAGTGCTGTGTAGTGCTGTGTAGTGCTGTGGTGTTGTGTAGTGCTGTGTAGTGCTGTGTAGTGCTGTGTAGTGCTGTGTAGTGCTGTAGTGCTGTGTAGTGCTGTGTAGTGCTGTAGTGCTGTGTAGTGCTGTAGTGCTGTGTAGTGCTGTGTAGTGGTGTGTAGTGCTGTAGTGGTGTGTAGTGCTATAGTGCTGTAGTGCTGTAGTGCTGTGTAGTGCTGTGTAGTGCTGTGTAGTGCTGTAGTGCTGTGTAGTGCTGAAGTGCTGTGTAGTGCTGTAGTGCTGTGTAGTGCTGTGTAGTGCTGTAGTGCTGTGTAGTGCTGTAGTCAGACTTCACCAACATGAGCTGTAGTCCCACAGTTTAATGTCCTGTTTTTGCATAGGAAATAAACAGCTTTCCCACATTAGATGGTAAAACTGTAATGGTATCTTTCAAAATAAAAGCTAAAGGACACTGATAAACATTTAAAGTAACCAGAAATCTATATATCATTTATATAAGGGTTCTGTATTTGCACATTACTCGTCAGTAATATAAACATGAATGACTAACTAATCTAATCATGAATCTAATCTAATCTAACAACACTACAAGTTAATAAACTGAATATCACTGATAACAGAACATCAGATCAATGATGTGTGTAAGGTCCAGTGTAGTGAATCATCACATTTCATAATTCTTGTTGTATCACAGGACCTAATGAAAGTGTGTTAGGAGGTTATGACATCAGCATGTCACTAACACTGAAGTTCAACAGTTTAAAACAAGGGACCATATGTACAATTGTACAATACATCTGTATATTTGAATAAATGAATAAATGTAAATGTATATTTGTACTACCAAAATACTGTTAACACCCTGTACATACTCACTGTATATTTAACTTCTGCTGCCTGTTTTGCACTTCTGGTTGGATGCTAACTGCAATTTGTTACTACTCTACTCTACTTGTACGTGTGTAGTGACAATAAAGCTGAATCGAATCAAATCATATGATGCTGGAGAGAGGAACCTAAGCACAATTTACATGTATAATTAACAACCATAGAAGACATACAATGCCAATGAAGGTGCCGCCTAACCTAATCATTTAATTATCTTTGTGTTGAATTTTAGTTTTCTTGTTCTGTATTAGAGATACTGTTAGGGTTAGATTCGAATTGTTCTGTATCCCAGCTGTCATATTAACTGCATATAAGTCATATTAGCACACTGTGCTGCAGACCTTTGAGAAGGTCGAGAACCTGGATTTAGACAACTTAACACAAAATAACATCAGCAATGATTCTTTGTTTGAACATGAGATAGTAATCAGTTTAGTTAAATGATTCCTTTTAAACCTGTTTTAAAAATGGGAAGAAATCATCATAAAATGAATGTGATAATAAGGCTAATATAACCTGAAGCAAAAACACGTGTGTCCCTCAAACCTAACAACACGTGTGTCCCTCAAACCTAACAACACGTGTCCCTCAAACCTAACAACACGTGTGTCCCTCAAACCTAAACACACGTGTGTCGCTCAAACCTAACAACACGTGTGTCCCTCAACCCTAACAACACGTGTGTCCCTCAAACCTAACCACACGTGTGTCCCCCTACCCTAACAACATGTGTGTCCCTCAAACCTAACAACACGTGTGTCCCCCTACCCTAACAACATGTGTGTCCCTCAAACCTAACCCTCAAGCTGTGATCCGCGTTTCCGAAGATGCAGAATTATATTGGATCCCAACATTTGATATAAATATTACAAATATACCTTTATGGAACTCTGTGAAGCCTTATATCACAGAGCTTCACAGACCACACTTTATAGACATAAGCATGTTTTTATGATCTGATGTTCATGTTTGGTCAAAAATTTGCTTGTTGAGTGCATGCACGCACGCACACAGACACACACACACCCACACAGTTCATCAGAATCTTTCCTTCTTGACATAGAACATGTTTAAAGTAACCTTTGTGATAGTTTTGACGTTTAACTGCCCTTTGCTTATGTGCCTTTGACTTAATAGAAATAAATCTGAACAGATTTCAGAACAGAAATCATGCTTTATGGAGCAGAACTAGAGTTCATGTGTAGGATTTTGTCAACCATTTACTTAAACAAGAGAGTGACAGAATGTGGGGCTGCTGTACTTGTAAATAAGTCGGTATATATATGATATTGAAGTGGGCTAAATAAAGGAAATGTGCTGCTCCGCCATTGCTCCTGAGTCACTGTTCTTCCACATCTCTGATTATGACGCAACATGAGATCATGCTTAACTTCCATTATGAGGAGAAACATCTATAACTGTCCTTATCTCTTTAGCTCAAACTACTGTATATCTTCGATGTATATAAAACATATAAAGAACATGTTAGTTTAGTGTAATATGTCTTTAGTCTAACAGGTAATCCATGTTCTTTAGCTTCAGTAACAGTGAAGGACCCGGATGGAAGAAGTGTCATGGCCGCCTGACTGAACACTGAAGAGAAAGGAAGGTAAATATATCAATATTGATAAATACTGAAACATTATTAACATCATCTGTTAACATTGGATCGAAAAGCATTTCGCCATTTAAATGAAGAGCCACGTTTAATATTTATACGAGTTGGTTTATTTTGTCGTGGGTGAAAGCAGCTTAATTCTATAACCGGTTATCAAAGTCATTCTTGCATCTGGTCGTAACTAAAGTATCTTATTTGCAAGAATAAACGTCAGAATGAAATAGATGCGAAGGTTATAATGTTTGTAAACAAATACAGTCAAATCATGTTTCCCCAAACTGATGCTGTGTGTTTTAAAGTTGTACTTGGAGGCTTTTTTCATCCGGAAAAGTGAACGAAAATACCAGTTTAGGTTATTTAAATCTGCACAAAACAGGATATTAATGGTGACACGAAAGTGTGAGTTTCCTTCTGATCCATTGAAAGATAAATACTAGTTGTGGGACTTAGTTGCGTTATGTGATCTGATGTGGTGAAGTTGTAAGTGACCCATGTTGCCTTACAGTTGGAGTAAATGGCTTTGAGATGTTAAAATAGTTACTGATAGGAGGATAGTTGGTTCCTTGTTCTTTTTGCATCATTGTAACAGTGAAACTAGGATGACATTAACAATTGTCAATTGAAGATGTGTTTTTCTTGCTTTACCATGTTTGGTCAAATTGGTTTTCATTAAACTTTGTGATCTTAGACCTAAATTATGTTGCTGTGAATAACCATAAGAATTATAGGTTGAAACTGCCACACTAAAGCAAATGTTATAACAAACAGGATTGGTGGCCAGAGAATCCTTTAGATTGGTCAGATGTTAATATGAAGGTCTCTACACCAGCCTCATAACAGTGTTAGAACCCTGACCTTAACCCTATAAGGATATTACATTGTTGTATGTAAATTGTTTTGTTCACACAGGTACTTCTTATCTTTATAGTCATTGTACAACCACATTAGTTACTAATGTGTTACTAGCAGTATTTGTCACTATCATAACTTTAATGTTGATGATTGCTTTCAGGTGAGCGACACCTCCTCCATAGTTTTGCCCCCAGTGACAGTAGCCTCGTTCATGAAAAGCCCTTTTCAGAAGGGGTGAAGGTAAAGCACAATGATCATCTATTAACATGCATATACACACAGGCACATGTTGTTGTTTCAGCCATGTGATCGTCCTCCTTATACAATACACGGGCTGCAAGACCTAACCAACATGTATAATAATAATAATAATACCTCATTTAGCAGATGCTTTTATCCAAAGCGACTTACATTAAGTACAGGGACATTCTCCCTGAGACAAGTAGGGTGAAGTGCCTTGCCAAAGGACAAAACACCATATAACCACAGACGGGGTTCAAACCTTCCGATCATGAGGCCAACGCCTTAACCTGCTGAGCCATCTAACTCCCAGGTCAGGACAAGACTCCCAGGGTCAAGTTCCTCTACCAAGCCTCCAGAGATACATGTTGGTTAGGTCTTGCAGCCAGTATATTGTTTAAGGAGGACGATCACATGGCTGGAACACCAACATACAGTGTTTCTCTACAACTTGCAGGAAGCAGGTTGTTGATTGTCTTGTCTCTTCTTTTCAGAGGAACCTGCAGCTCCAAGTCAGACATGGAGGATGACTTCACAACTGCGGACGATTCTCCTGAAACAGACTTTAACATTATTGAGGTAGAGGATGATAAAGAAGCTGTGAAGGAATTTGTGAGCAAACATTTGAAAGATCTGGAAGCTCAGTCTCCAGGGTTGCTGTACAGCGACATCGATGAAGTACCCTTCGAGGAGACAGTGAGTCCCAACAAGACGTCCAGAAAAGCATCCAAGAAATCGCCGTGCAAGATCCAGCAGGGGGCAGTCTTCTCTGGGAAGATTCTGAGCTTTGGGTGTTCCGAGTGTAAGGATGATGCCACCTACAGCCCCAACGACCTCCTCAAACATTTTCAGGGGGCTCACAAGGGGAACTTGCCAACATACCCGTGTGACCTCTGCGGTTTTGTCACCAACGAATTCCCTGCTCTTCAACGTCATCGCATAGGACACCGGAACACTTTGGTTACATGTGAGATTTGCAACGACAATGTTCAGTACTCTCTGCTCCTGCTCACCAGACATTTCATCATGTGCCACAGCCTCAACGGACACTTTCATTGTGAAAAGTGTGAATTTTCAACTACTGATGCTGGCACGTTTGTTCAGCACATCCATCACCATAATGAGAGTAGGATTAAATGTGTGAAATGCCAGCACATTAGCTCTAGTAGAGTTGACCACCAGAAACACCTCAAAGTTCACTCTGGGACCTTCCCATTCTCTTGTCAGCTCTGTGGATATGGGGCAGCAAGAAGGGAGTATCTTAACAAACACATGGTCACATTTCATGGCACGGAGGCTGAAAAGAGAAATGTTTGGCGAGCAATAGAGGACAGCAACACTCTGACCAGCTCCTCTGCAGGATTAAAACTCCTTCTGAAGAAAAACCCGTCTGCTGGAGGGGCGTCCAAGGACTCCCAGTGGATGTCAAAACTACACTCACTTTCAGGAGGACTGCTTGACCAAAATGGTAGGATGTTCAGCTCCGAAAAAAACCAGGAGGAGACTCAACCATTTCTTGAAAAGACTGTTGGTTCAAAAAAGGACAGCAAAAAGTGGAACAAAGGCAAAAATGATCAATCTCCCTCCAAGGCAATGTCATCGCCATCAAAAGATGGTGAGAACAGTTATGGAGCAGATACTGGGAGCCCCAACACCAATGGACTTACTGTTCTCATGGTGAAAAATAAAATCTCTCTTCCTCCAAACTGCACCACAAAAGTCATGGGGTTCAAGATGGTAGATGGGAAAAAACACCTGGTGCTCAAAGTCATACCAGCAGTGAAGCTAGGTTGCTCCCCACAAAATGCAATGTCACTTGTAGAGCAAGAGATGGGATATTCCACCACAGATAATATCTCTGACGGAAGTAAACACTCCAGAATCTGTCCAATCACCCGCTACCTGTCTGTGTCTGAGAGGTGCAGCTCACCTTTAAGTCCAGAGTCTGGCCAGACGAGCACCTCAGGGACTGACCAGGATACTGAAATGATAACAGAAGTTAAGGTTGAGGAAGAGGAAACGAGCATAGGTGAGATGTCACCAAGGTCGGAGGAGGATGGAGGAGACAGACTGAGTCTCTCACAGAGACCTGACGGAACACACACACACAACAGTGAACATACATCTCAAAAAGCTAGCAGAAAATCTGATTTGCCTTTATTTGAAAACAGTCAAATGAAAAACAGTAAATCACCAAATATTCCTGAAACCCAGCCCTTGTTTTTGAGCACTGCATCCTCCGATGTCGGTTCAACAGCTCAAATGCCAGTTTCAGAAGCTTCTAGTTCTGGTAGATTTATTACAGATGATATCTGTGATACTGCATTGTCTGTCTTGAGTGTGCCTGCAGAGAGCACACTTGCTGATGTTTCTTTGGATGCAGAAATAGCTACACAACAGCTGCAGCTCAGAGGAGAGGCGGGCAGCCCTGAAGATGGAGCACAGAGGACAGCTACAGACTGTGATGAATCCATCATTCGTGATCAGACTGTATCTGATGAAATTAGGGAAGAATCAAGACCTTCCAATGACACATTGAAAACGAAATCCTCCAACAGCAAGGTTGGGAGCACACCGGGCAAAGAGACTCAAGAAAATATGGACTTAATTGTGAAGGAAAATGATCCACCTATAGATGCCAATAGAAAGACAAGTGCAGAAAGCTCCATTGAGATTCATCAAAACCAAGAGGTGTTTAGCTTTCATAATTATTCCAAGGAGACATGTAGTGTGTCCTCAAGCTCCACTCAACTTTTTGTTAGTCTTTCAGAGCATTATGCTGAGGAGGGGAGTTACTGCGGGCAAGAATCTCCTGAGTGGAGTCTAACATTAGCTGCATCACCGCAACCTATGATGGAACATGGGATTGAGGATCAATCCAAAAGGTCAGAAACAGGGAATGGAGAGGACCCCCTTAAGGATACCAGTGCAGTGGAGAGAGTGTCAGAGAGTGACATTGAGGTGGAAGAAGCTCCTGTAGAGGAACCAGGGTCACTAATGCCAAATGAAAAGGAGAATCAGGTATTGATACAACAAGGTCAACCTATAGTGAAATTGGAAGAGGAAAGTGTTCCTTTGTCTGAGAAGCCAACAGGTAGTAAAAGTACTTCAGCTGCACTTGGTCGAATAGTAGAGGAACATTCAGATGCAATAATCAGTCATCAGTTGGAGAAAGAAAGAGTAGGAGGTCCGGAGTCTGTGAGGCCACCTAAGACTACTCTCAGAATCCTTCAGACTCCAGAGGGAAAGCAGCAGATGTTTCTGCAGACTGCAGATAACCGTTATCCTGTGCCAGTGCAGCTGAAAGGCAACTCTGGGTTCAAGTTGATAACCAAGTCCCCCACTCCTCAGATAAATGTATCGTATGTCAAACCAGGAATCGAAAGACAATGTAATCCCCCAGGGCTTGCTCTGACCCTTAATAGTGGGAGGATTGGCATGTCATCAGCATCTTCAGGTGCTTGTGAAAAAGGACCCAAACTGATATCTGCAGTCCAAGCAGGTGCTGGCACAACTGCAAACCGCTTTCTTGTAAACAGCACAGCTCTTAAAAGTCCTTTGCTCCTATCTGGAACAGCACAGGGCTCTACCAGTGAAAACATGGTGAAGGGACAATCGACTTGTTACTTAGTCCAGAGACCGCTGCCCATTGCTCAGGTTCTCAGTAATGCTGGGAGCCAATTGACCAACGCTAATTCTTCTCTCTCCTCCCGGCCGGTTCTAGCCATGGCTGTAAACTCCAGGGACAAGTTGAACACATTGCAAACAGGGAGACAAGCTTTCCTGGTCAGGTACATCTCTCCAGCTAAATCTGGGAGTGCCATACCAAACCAATCCAGTGAAAGTAGAGGGAATAAGGTTTTACTAAAGATTGTACGAACTGCTAATGGGATTATCAGCGGTGGTACACCTGCTTCAGCAAACCAGTCCCTGTTCCTGGCCACTGGTTCTTCTCAGACACCCTGCTTTCTGGTGTCAAACAAATGTAATGCAAATCTTCCCACTGGGGTGAAGAAATTCATCCCCTCCAAAAATGCTGCCCAGAGGCCTGTGGCTCCCTCACAGCTCTCTAGTCTCCAGGCCAGCGCAGGGGGCAGGGCACGCCAACCCCAAGGTGTTGATCTGCAGAGGGCCCATGTGGCTCCAAGGCCCATTCGACCTCCAAGCCAAAGGAAGAGGCGTAGAAAGACATTGTTTGATGAGCTTCCAGAGCCTGTGCCTAAATCAAGGAGGCTCACCAGTAAAGCTGTGGCTGAGAAAGAGGATTCCTCGCTTTGGGTTCCTGTACCCAAAGATGCCGAAAGAACTTTGAGGCTATTCCCTTTTAATTCCCTCCAGCAGTTCAAGTGTCCCCGCAGGAATCAGCCAGTTGTAGTGCTCAACCACCCAGATGCAGACATCCCGGAGGTGGCGGCTATCATGAGGTCAGTTAACAGGTACAAAGGGGCCGTATCCAAGGTAGCACTTTCTCGGACAACAGTCCTGGCCCTGCTGCCTCCGGTCAGAGGGAATAGACCTGCAGAGAAATGTCACTCCTTAAAACTTAGCAGCCCTTCACCTAGGATGATTCTGAGCTCTGCCAGAGAAAGATTCATACTGAAAATGAATCTTAAAAAAATGACCAGGAAGAAATACGAGGTGGTAAAGTCATCTAGTGTTGCAAAGCGACCGTCAAAATTCAGCTGTTGGTTTTGCGGGCGGCTGTTTGACAACCAGGAAGACTGGATAGGTCACGGACAGCGTCACCTGATGGAGGCTACAAGAGACTGGGACAAACTATTCTGAAGCTAAGCCCCATAGTGGGTAAAAACACCGTCCTGTAAAGTGGAGAAGATTTAGACGTTTATGTTGTATATTTTTAAATGACTTACATTATACTTTATTCTTGCAGGTTTCTATTCCCATAATTGTTACATAAGAATCACTGTTTTTAATGTGCTACCAGCTGAAACCCTTTTATATGTAAATACTGTATGATACCATAAATAACCTAACCTTTCAGTTATGTACAGATTGGATTGAACTGTGAAAACTGGGCACACTGTAATGGAGTTTTAGAGAGCACTGGTGTACAGGAGGGTAACTGGTTTAGAGGAGGGTAACTGGTGTACAGGAGGGTAACTGGTTTAGAGGAGGGTAACTGGTGTACAGGAGGGTAACTGGTTTAGAGGAGGGTAACTGGTTTAGAGGAGGGTAACTGGTTTAGAGGAGGGTAACTGGTGTACAGGAGGGTAACTGGTGTACAGGAGGGTAACTGGTGTACAGGAGGGTAACTGGTGTACAGGAGGGTAACTGGTGTACAGGAGGGTAACTGGTTTAGAGGAGGGTAACTGGTGTACAGGAGGGTAACTGGTTTAGAGGAGGGTAACTGGTTTAGAGGAGGGTAACTGGTTTAGAGGAGGGTAACTGGTTTAGAGGAGGGTAACTGGTTTAGAGGAGGGTAACTGGTTTAGAGGAGGGTAACTGGTTTAGAGGAGGCTGTTAATGACTTCATTGACTTGGTTTGCTGATATGTACTGAATTCCTCAGGTGATTTCATATTCTGCAATTCAGCTTATTTGGTTTGTAACATACATTTAATGCTCAGTGATACCCATTGAAAATGTCTTAGAGAATACTTTGGGTTAATTCTGTTTTACTATTCAGCTTCTTTGTACTTCTTATGTAAGCAGGGGCTCGTGTTGTCTTCACTTCCTCCTGTTAGACAGAAACCTGAAAAATTATGATTAACTTATTTTTTTTGGCAAGGAGTTTAAATATCTAAATAGCTACTCTACCACATCAGCATTTCCCCTGAGGACACATAATGTTAAGTTTATAATAATCTAAGTGCATTCATAATAACAGGTTATGAACATCATTCGTATCGGTCTGTTTTGGTCATGAGTAGATGATGAAAAGCACAGGCTATTACTATTGCATGTAAGGCAACTTCATGTTAAGTGATGCCTTGTCTCAACCTTGGTGTGTCATCCATTTCCCCTCTGCACAATAAGATAATCCTTTATTGTTTATCCGTTAATATGCAAGAGTGACTGAATTATATAAGCATGGGAGATGCTCTAAGAATATTCAGGATGTAAAAAAAACAATTAACCTCAAATAATCTATATTTAAACAAACACTACATTGTTTTTAATTATTTTTTACTTGTGTTGCAAAGCTTTCGCACTCAGTAAGTGTGATGGGGCTTCATACAGTCAGGCAGCAGTGAGAGAAACCCTGATGCAGCGATCATGTTCACATCAAGGTTGTTTACATAACACAGGGTTGGATTAGATTCCAATAGTTAAATGTGACAGTTTGACTGAGCAAGGATACTGAGTAAAAGTCAGCCTTACACTTTCAATGGACCAGTTCTTCACCATCTACTATTTTTAGTTTTCACAACATGGTATTGACATGTGCAAATGTTCAGTACTTTGATAATGCATAAATGTAATGTTCATATCTGGTAATACTGAACTATTGGTCTGTAATGGAACAGACTGATGTTTTAAAGAGCAGGTCTTTATTCTGCCTGTTACCACTACACCCTAAGCATAGATGTCATTAGGCTGGATGGAAAAGGTTTGATACTTAACAAGATGTGTTTTGAAAAACTGTCCAGTTAATGTAAACATTCATAATGCTTTATAAGCTTACTTAATATAAAGTGTTATTGGGAAACTAGAAAACTGTCTGTGGATCTGATGATCATTCACCATGAATCTAAAGTCAAACAGTTTTTGCTGTTATATGTCAGACAATCAGTGTCATTGACATTGATAATGTAACTTGACCTTTTGAAGACTATTCATAAATACAAACCCTGTAAACTGTTATTGAAACCCCGACTTCAGAGGACATATTCAGTCTGCACTCTGCTACCAAATAAAGATTCCTCTCCTTGGTTATGAAATGTTCTGTAAGAAACGAGGAAGTATTTCACCAACCTTTCTGTATTTGTCAAATAGGTTGTTGGGATTTATCTTTTCCTGAGAAACAAGTTTATTTTTTTATGCTAAGTGCCTCAAACGTCCTGCAGCAGGTTCACACTGTTGTACTGTATTCACCTCCTCCTCTCTCGCCTGAAATAAATGTAAATACTTTTGAAAGGGTTAAAATCCAGTGTCTTTAATTTGTAGTAACTAACATAAAGTAATTATCCAAGTACTATTACACATCTTTATGTGTAAATCCAAGTGCAGATGGCTTCTACTGATACCTCTTCTACACTTCTACAATGCTCTGATATGATACCTCTTCTACAATGCTCTGATATGAAACCTCTTCTACAATGCTCTGATATGATACCTCTTCTACAATGCTCTGATATGATACCTCTTCTACAATGCTCTGATATGAAACCTCTTCTACAATGCTCTGATATGATACCTCTTCTACAATGCTCTGATATGATACCTCTTCTACAATGCTCTGATATGATACCTCTTCTACAATGCTCTGATATGATACCTCTTCTACAATGCTCTGATATGATACCTCTTCTACAATGCTCTGATATGATACCTCTTCTACAATGCTCTGATATGATACCTCTTCTACAATGCTCTGATATGATACCTCTTCTACAATGCTCTGATATGATACTTCTACAATGCTCTGATATGATACCTCTTCTACAATGCTCTGATATGATACCTCTTCTACAATGCTCTGATATGAAACCTCTTCTACAATGCTCTGATATGTTCCACACATATTGAACAATATGAACATCTGCACACTGTGCAGAGACCCAAACGGTCCACATGGGGGCAGTACAGCCCTGAATGTTTCATTTAATTAGTAGCGCAACTGCCGTAATGCACATTACGCGCTGCGCACAGAGCACCAAGTGATCAGGGGGGCACCAAGTGATCAGGGGGGCACAAAGTGATCAGGGGGGCACCAAGTGATCAGGGGGGCACCAAGTGATCAGGGGGGCACCAAGTGATTAGGGGGGCACCAAGTGATCAGGGCGGCACCAAGTGATCAGGGGGCACCAAGTGATCAGGGGGGCATCAAGTGATCGGGGGGGCACCAAGTGATCAGGGGGCACCAAGTGATTAGGGGGGCACCAAGTGATCAGGGGGGCACCAAAGCAGTGATATATCTAAATATATAAAGATATGTAGTTAATATAACGATATGAATTCATTGAATGAATGAATGTAGTTAATATAACGATATGTAGTTAATATAAAAAATATGTAGTTAATATAAAAATATGTAGTTACTATTTCTGGGGGGAGTGGTGGAGGGATGGGGGGGGGGTGGTGTTGCGCACCGAAATGGCTTGCAGCAGTACTGCATTTAGTTCTCCTAGTTTTGCAGCAGTACTGCATTTAGTTCTCCTAGTTTTGCAGCAGTACTGCATTTAGTTCTCCTAGTTTTGCAGCAGTACTGCATTTAGTTCTCCTAGTTTTGCAGCAGTACTGCATTTAGTTCTCCTAGTTTTGCAGCAGTACTGCATTTAGTTCTCCTAGTTTTGCAGCAGTACTGCATTTAGTTCTCCTAGTTTTGCAGCAGTACTGCATTTAGTTCTCCTAGTTTTGCAGCAGTACTGCATTTAGTTCTCCTAGTTTTGCAGCAGTACTGCATTTAGTTCTCCTAGTTTTGCAGCAGTACTGCATTTAGTTCTCCTAGTTTTGAAGTGTTACTATTTAATAGTTTTGCCTGAAAAGGAAAGCATGATATGGCACAATATGTTGTGAGTACTTTGGTGCCAATTACAAACAATGAACTTAACACTTGGGCCAATCATGATGACATGTGAAGAGGCTGGGAGAGGAGATGTGAAGAGGCTGGGGGAGGAGATGTGAAGAGGCTGGGGGAAGAGATGTGAAGAGGCTGGGGGAAGAGATGTGAAGAGGCTGGGGGAGGAGATGTGAAGAGGCTGGGAGAAGAGATGTGAAGAGGCTGGGGGAAGAGATGTGAAGAGGCTGGGGGAGGAGATGTGAAGAGGCTGGGGGAGGAGATGTGAAGAGGCTGGGAGAAGAGATGTGAAGAGGCTGGGGGAGGAGATGTGAAGAGGCTAGGGGAGGAGATGTGAAGAGGCTGGGGGAGGAGATGTGAAGAGGCTGGGGGAGGAGATGTGAAGAGGCTGGGGGAGGAGATGTGAAGAGGCTGGGGGAGGAGATGTGAAGAGGCTGGGGGAGGAGATGTGAAGAGGCTGGGGGAGAGAAGGCTGGGGGAGGAGATGTGAAGAGGCTGGGGGAGGAGATGTGAAGAGGCTGGGAGAAGAGATGTGAAGAGGCTGGGGGAGGAGATGTGAAGAGGCTGGGGGAGGAGATGTGAAGAGGCTGGGGGAGGAGATGTGAAGAGGCTGGGGGAGGAGATGTGAAGAGGCTGGGGGAGGAGATGTGAAGAGGCTGGGGGAGGAGATGTGAAGAGGCTGGGGGAGAGAAGGCTGGGGGAGGAGATGTGAAGAGGCTGGGGGAGGAGATGTGAAGAGGCTGGGAGAAGAGATGTGAAGAGGCTGGGGGAGGAGATGTGAAGAGGCTGGGGGAGGAGATGTGAAGAGGCTGGGGGAGGAGATGTGAAGAGGCTGGGGGAGGAGATGTGAAGAGGCTGGGGGAGGAGATGTGAAGAGGCTAGGGGAGGAGATGTGAAGAGGCTGGGGGAGAGAAGGCTGGGGGAGGAGATGTGAAGAGGCTGGGGGAGAGAAGGCTGGGGGAGGAGATGTGAAGAGGCTGGGAGAGAGAAGGCTGGGGGAGGAGGCTTGTGCTAGATTTCTAAATAGGTCACGCTTGCATCAGAGAGGTCTGTGCTTCTGATTCCGTGCTTCTGAAGTGGTTCAGGCAGCTGAGATGCCTGGGGCAGGGTACAAGGGGGGAGAGGGGAGGAGGGGGGAGGAGGGGGGAGGGGGCAGGGTACAAGGGGGGAGAGGGGAGGAGGGGGGAGGAGGAAATAAATGAGGCACGACCAAGAGGGACAAGAGTGTGAGAGAGATGACAAGGGGGGGAGAGATACCTGAAGACCAGTAGGCTCCACCTCTAACCAGTAGGCTCCACCTCTAACCAGTAGGCTCCACCTCTAACCAGTAGGCTCCACCTCTAACCAGTAGGCTCCACCTCTAACCAGTAGGCTCCACCTCTAACCATGCATTATAAATAATGGAAACCATCCTTTGTTGGTTTCACTGCCTAGGACAGCTTCTGGTTATGTAACACAATATCATACATGACACATTTAGGACTTGCAAACTATTATAAATGAATGTCATGTACTACCTGCATGAAGCAGTGCAACGGATGTTTAAATGCAGTCTTGCAATAGCGCACAGATTTCACATGCAAACCCCCCCCCCCCCCAAAAAACAGACCCGTTCAAATAAAAAGCGTAAAAACATGAATGAATGAATCTAAGTGCCATTAAAAACCCTAGGATGAGGGTTAGGGTTACATCACATGTGTACGTTATTCCAGCAGACATACCTGTCTACATGCATTCCCTACCAACGCTACTAACCCTAACCCTACTAACCCTACTAACCCTACTAACCCTACTAACCCTACTAACCTTAACTGTACTGACCCTAGTGACCTTACTGACCCTAGTGACCTTACTGACCCTAGTGACCCTACTGACCCTAGTGACCTTACTGACCCTAGTGACCTTACTGACCCTAGTGACCTTACTGACCCTACTAACTCTACTGACCCTACTAACTCTACTGACCCTACTAACTCTACTAAGCCTGACGTTTGCTGTTCTGATGTCAGATGTTTTTCTTCAGATTAGGCTAAATTTGAATGAATGACTTCAGGATCTGAATGGTGCAGCTTGCTGTAGATCTGTCAGTGTACCTAAATGTGCCATCATAGATGTCCTGGTCACAGTGTCTCTAATACATTATCGACATACATTCAAAGTGCTGGAGACTGAAAATGGGAAAACAGCAGCTTTTGCCAGAATCTTCACTTCACTTACTAGTCAGTCCTGCCTGAGTGTCTTGTCCTGAGTCCTGAGTGTCTTGTCCTGAGTCCTGAGTGTCTTGTCCTGAGTCCTGAGTGTCTTGTCCTGAGTCCTGAGTGTCTTGTCCTGAGTCCTGAGTGTCTTGTCCATTACTGCTCAGTGGTCATCGCAGGAACACACAGGATCGCTGGGACCAAAAAAGCCACACACAAATGCCTGTGTAAAAGCGTATCATAAATAGTCCATAGTGCTAGATGTGAATGACTAAATAAGATGTGAATCACTAGATGTGAATCACTAAATAAGATAGATTGAAGGTAAAGTGAGTAGCAAATTGCTGTACACCAAACAAACACAAACACTTTTACTATGGGTACATAACATTTAACTCAACCACATTTAATATTTGAAACATATTGGAAATATTGTACTGGGAAGCCAAGTATAAATTAAAATTATATCCCTTTTTCTGACAGGGTGACAAAAAAATGATATTTTCTGTATAGACATTCCTTCAACAATCAGCCAGCAGCTTTTTATCCAGAATTTTTAAACCTTGACTTGGTCATATCATCTTTAAACCCAGGCTAGTTCATAACACGTTGACCACCTGGAAATTCAAAGTATTTTAACATACCTTTTACAGATCCACCACACAGATCTGTACAACTCAAACAGAACAAGTATGTTTTGACTGTTTTGAGTTGGGTTGAAGATTTCAGAGATGACTGTTTCTTGAAGACAGAGGAAGCAGAGTGGTGAGAGAAGGCTTTGTGATCTGATTCAAAGTGAAATCATTCATTTCTGTGGAACATTTTAACGACTGGCGCCTAGTTTGCTTAAACTCCTACATCTCTCCTTTTCTGTAGCACCATGCTCCCTCCTCCCGCTCCTCCACCCTCCTCCTGCTCCTCCACCCTCCTCCTGCTCCTCCACCCTCCTTCTGCTCCTCCTCCACCCCCCTCCTGCTCCTCCACCCTCCTCCTCCACCCTCCTCTTGCTCCTCCACCCTCCCCCTGCTCCCTACACCCTCATCCTCCACCCTCCTCCTCCTGCTCCCTACACCCTCATCCTCCACCCTCCTCCTCCTCCTCCTGCTCCCTACACCCTCCTCCTCCACCCTCCTCCTGCTCCCTACAACCTCCTCCTCCACCCTCCCCCTGCTCCCTACACCCTCATCCTCCACCCTCCTCCTCCTGCTCCCTACACCCTCATCCTCCACCCTCCTCCTGCTCCCTACACCCTCATCCTCCACCCTCCTCCTGCTCCCTACAACCTCCTCCTCCACCCTCCCCCTGCTCCCTACACCCTCATCCTCCACCCTCCTCCTCCTGCTCCCTACACCCTCATCCTCCACCCTCCTCCTCCTGCTCCCTCCTCCTGATCCCTACAGCCTCCTCCTCCACCCTCCTCGTGCTCCGTACACCTTCCTCCTCCCTCCTCCTCCTCACTGATAATAACAACATGATAGTACCCAAACATAGCGGGTACTCAGATTATGAAACATACATTGTGAGAAACCAAACAATGCATCTCAAAAGTACCTGTAGGAAAGGTAATACTTGTTACCCACACACAACCTCCTCCTACACACACACACACACACACAGAGTGAGACTGTGGCTCATGGTGTTCTGCAGACAGACATGGATTAAACATTTGCTCTCTGAGCTGAAATGTAGCAACAAACACACTGTGTGCTTCAGACACGCATTAGCTTTACACATATACACATGTATAATATTTACACATATTAACATAGGTATTGACTCTTTCTTTACACATCTTTGTACTAGATGTGACATAGATATTAGTTGTGGGATAAAAACAAGAATACACAAGGGTGGTGATAAAATACATTTATTTGAACCTCTGGAAAAGAGAAGATCAAATGGAATTTGGCATTGGGTTTAGTCACAGCAGCATCCAGTGAAACGGGACACGATACAATACAGGACTGAACCCTGACCTTATAACCCACAACACAGGACTGAACCCTGACCTTATAACCCACAATACAGGACTGAACCCTGACCTTATAACCCACAACACAGGACTGAACCCTGACCTTATAACCCACAACACAGGACTGAACCCTGACCTTATAACCCACAATACAGGACTGAACCCTGACTTTATAACCCACAATACAGGACTGAACCCTGACCTTATAACCCACAATACAGGACTGAACCCTGACCTTATAACCCACAATACAGGACTGAACCCTGACCTTATAACCCACAATACAGGACTGAACCCTGACCTTATAACCCAACAACTGGAACTAATCACAACACACTAGCATGCATCCTTCCTTCCTTGTCATACTTTAAGCAGTCACTAACTGCACAGAACTTAATGCTGAATTGTGGAGAATTTATTTATCCCCAGTTTAAGCAACAGTCTCAGACTTGAAAGGAGAGGCGTAGTGTTATAACTTCAGGGGAGAGTTTAAGAGTATATGTGAGGCCTCATACTGGCATATTATACAATACAAAGTTAATATGGCATTTTAGGTCAAATACAGACATACAATAATCACTGAGGAACAGTTGGGGTCAAGCATTTAGAAAACGAGAATTGACATTTCATGAAAACTGTTTTTCTGTGAACACCAAACTGTTTTAGAACTGGTTTTTGGGCCATAGGAGCTGACAACATAATTTAGACTACTGTACATCTCCAAACATGTGAAATATTTAAATTATAGTAATACAATGTGTGATAATAATGTGGACAAGCTATTGCATGAACATAATCCTAACCCAAGTCACAATTATACTTTTTTCTATGTTGAAACTCATTGATTGGACAAATACAAATAAAGTTCAACTGACAGATGTTGGTCAGACTCAGTTCATTGGTCAGCTGCATGAGTGTCGAGCAGTAAAATCCACTCCTTTTTTGGTCTAACACTTTGGACTGTGGAACTGCAGGCTGTGGACCGTAATGTTGCTAAAAGATTCACCCCCATTTGGAACAGGCCTTAATATGACCTACATTTTCCCTTAACATATTGAACCGATCTGAAGCTCGTCATGTATGTGGAAGGACTGGGCCCCTTGGAACAGGAACAACCATTTTTGCTGTTTTACAGCTTCCTGATGACTTGCGCTTGTCATGGTTATCTTTGAAACCTGAGTAGACTGTTGCATATTCCACCACATGCCAACACAGTAGTTTGTTACTTTTCACAGTGACTTTGCATGTTGTCAGTCAAGTCAATAAGTGTTTAAAAGCACATTTCAAGCCACATCAAATATTTATTTGGGGGGGGGGGGGGGTTGTTTAATAGTGCTGCTGTATCACTCAATTGGGGTTTAAAAGCATTTCAAACATCAAAATATAAAATTCCTCCCAAGGGCGTCCCATCACAAGTTCAACTGAAGCTCTTTGTGTTGAAGCATGTTTAGAGGAAGCTGCCTTACCTTCCATCAGTGAAGGACATCATGTCTCCAGGATCTTCTCTCTCTCTTTAACCTAACTTCTGTTTCTGAACCCTACAAACAAACAGGTGACATTAGTAGGGACACTAACCTGCCTCACCAGAAGGTGGTGTATAAATACTTGGCAGGTGATTTGGGTCTGTCTATCACCATCTATCATGGTTAACAACAGCTTAAGGTCCTAAAAACTTCGGATGGGATGCTGATTGGTCCAAATCCCTGTGAATTTGATACAAAACATTTTATATGGAGTTTGGCAAGATGGATTCTTGTCTGGCCATGAAACATTGATCCAGCTGCTTCAGGTGAAACATTGCATGGACACTCTTGGGAATGACAGTCGTGATCATATGTAGATTCCGCTTCAGGCTTCAGACATCTAACTCTAACCCTAACCCTAACCCATCTAACCCTAACCCTCACCAACCCTAATTTAACCCTAATCCTACCCTTAACCCTAGCCAACCCTAATCTAACCCTAACCCTAACACTAACCCTGGCACAAACATCAACACCTGCTCATTTGTACGTACGTGCAAACTAACAAACAAACATATATCAACCAATCACTATCAAAACTGATAGAAAATGCCATTTACTTGTCTTCAGAAGTATTTACTATGAGAGGCCTTTAGTGTTAATGAGGTTCAAAACCAATTCATGAGGCTTTAAGACTCATTGAAACTGGCAGCTGGTTGAACCATATCTAACTTTTACACCAACACTGATTCACACTGTTGTTCCTGATTTCAAATAAGGCACTTCAGCACTGTGTGTGTGTGATGTGTAGCAACGCATATTACTGTGCTAGAAACGGCTCTAAATCATATTTTTCTATACAAAAGGATTGTTAGATGTTTGTAGTTACTCACTAAATATGGAAGGTGTCATGAAGGTTCCATGACCTGTTACCAATGAAGATCATTTGAAGTAAAGCTTTCAAATCTGTGGTTTTAACCATATAAATACAACTGGACTGTAGGAATAGGAAGGGGGCTGTCTTGGATGGGAGTCTAGGATATCCTGTACAGTCCCCTGATACTGTAGTGCATGGATGAACTGGAAATACATGGAGAAGGATGCAGATGGAATAGAGCTGCCATAGTCCAAATGACTGGAAGGGCGTATGGGGTTATTGTTTGAAAGGGCGTATGGGGTTAGGGCTAGAAATTGTCTAGATGGGATTTGTAGGGGAAAGATTAGTCACAGACTGGAAGGGGTATGTGTGAGGCATAATAAATGTATAAAAGGTTGAGTGGGTAGTAGTGGAAAGCGTTGCTACACTGTGGTCTCATTCTTCCAAGGACCTGTCCTTATGTTGCCAGTAGCATCTGACCCAAACAGGAAGTCCTCCTGCAGGCTGCTGTTGCGACTGATTGTGGCCCCGCGGCTCAGCGTGGTGTGGGGTTTAGCTTTAGGAAGAGGCCAAGGGAGTGTCTGTCCAGGCTGACCTGCCTGCTCCCCCTCCAGCTGCAGCAGAACCTCCTCCTCCCTGTCAGCCTGCTTGGAGCTGGTGCTGTAGGTGTCCGAGTCCTGCTGGCACCCTGCACCAAATGGATCTGGGGGTGTGGGGAAGGGGTCTACTCTGGGAGGGCAGTACATGTGCTGGTGACAGGACAGCGTGTCGTCTTGGGTGCTATGGCAGGAGCTCTGCCGATGCAAGCTGTGGCAGGAGGCCAGACGCTTGTCTGGCAGGGGGCTGGGGCAGGCCAGAGGGAGGTCGGGATGGGGACTGGGGCAGAGCAGTGGGGAGCCATCTAGGTGATGGACGCTGTGTGGGCTGTCCAGGTGGGAGCTGTGCATACTGCCGTCCATACTGCTGGAGGCCATGTGGTAGTGGTAGTCTCTCAGGCAGGGCCGCGGGCGGTTGAAGGAACGAGACTTGGCCCTGTCCTTCAGGCAGCTCTGCAGGGGTAGCGCCGGCCGCGGGAGCTCATCAGGAAGCGACTGTGGGCGGGGAGACGTGGTGGTCTCCAACAGAGAAGGGGAGGGGCCATGCATAGCCACGCAACACGGGCCAGCGAGATTGGTGGTTTGGTTGAGAGGTGGTGCTGGATGCAATGTGTAGTGAGTGACGGGTGCGTGGAGGAGATGAGGGGAGAGAAGAGGTTTCCCTGAGCAGGGAGAGTCCAAGTTGCAGGACTGCGGCTGGGCGGGGCCTTGGCTACGCACCTGTCCATCCTCCTTCCTGCCCTCCGGCTTGGCCGGGCAGCAGGACCACCAGCGCTGCCACACATCATCCCTCTTTGCGCAGTGCTGGATCAGCAGAAACAGCCCCAGTGTCACAGAGAATGCCCCATACAGACAGCTGAACACCATATCTAGGAAGTGTCCTTGTGACACAGCCAGAGCACCCAGCGCCCACGTAGACAGGAACAGGAAGAGGGTGAAAGCAGCTCCACGCAGCTGAGATTTGAACGAGTGCTCGTTAGCCAACACTGAGAGGCCGGACGCATACGTTAGGCAAGTGTCCCTTCCGCAGTCTCCCTGATTTCCGGAACTGTGGCAGACTTGGCCCGACTTAGCAGACGCCAGACGCTGCTGATCCTCCGTCATAGCTCTCAGCTCGTACTTCCTCTCTGGGTGGCGCTTCAGCTGGATGAAGGTACACAGGAAATAGATGCACATCACCAGGACGAGGAATGCCACTGGTCCGTAGAAACCACCAAGGCTTGGTTCCCATGACATCCAGCAGCTGATTGGTTGGAAGGAAATAAAATGAGAGATGAAAAAGAGGAGAAAAATCTAAATAGAAGAAAGATTGGAGGAAAGAGAAATAGAGAGAGAGGAAAAGAGAAGGTGAAGGGCATCCTAAATAATCACTTCAAAGCAATGTAAGGAAATAGTTTTTGGGATTCTGGTTAAGGCACTCACTACAGAGCCTCCTCTCTACTGCCATAGTTTTCCATGCTGACCGCTGCTGTGACGCCCACAATGATGAGAGGAACACCGTCGCTGACCAGGTAGAACCTGTAGAGGAACCCAACATATGACAGCATGTGGTGACACATTGAATTGGGTTCACTGTGGTTTAAAGGAGGAAGGATGTGAGGGGAGGAATAGGGGAAATAATGAAAGAAAAACATGGATGCTGAAAAGGCTTGTTAAAATGTTGTTAAAATGTTGTTAAAATGGAGCCACAAGACTTCTTCTTCCAGGGAATGAGCACTCTGGCACCTGCCCTTTGTTGCCTTAGTAACTACCTGTCACTTGGTGTTGGAATCTCCTCGTTCTGTATCTCAGTCTTTCTATCTCCCTCTCCCTCTTTCAGTCTATCTATCTTTCTATCTCTCTTTCAGTCTATTTATCTCAGTCTTTCTATCTCTCTCTCCCTCTTTCAGTCTATCTCTCTCTCCCTCTATCTCTCTCTCCCTCTTTCAGTCTATCTCTCTCTCCCTCTTTCAGTCTATCTATCTCTCTCTCCCTCTCTCAGTCTTTCTATCGCTCTCTCCCTCTTTCAGTCTTTCTATCTCTCTCTCCCTCTCTCAGTCTTTCTATCTCTCTCTCCCTCTTTCAGTCTTTCTATCTCTGTCTCCCTCTCAGTCTTTCTATCTCTCTCTCCCTCTTTCAGTCTATCTATCTCTCTCTCCCTCTCAGTCTTTCTATCTCTCTCTCCCTCTTTCAGTCTTTCTATCTCTCTCTCCCTCTCTCAGTCTTTCTATCTCTCTCTCCCTCTCTCAGTCTTTCTATCTCTCTCTCTCCCTCTCAGTCTTTCTATCTCTCTCTCTCCCTCTCAGTCTTTCTATCTCTCTCTCTCCCTCTCAGTCTATCTATCTCTCTCTCAGTCTTTCTATCTCTCTCTCCCTCTCAGTCTTTCTATCTCTGTCTCCCTCTCTCAGTCTTTCTATCTCTCTCTCCCTCTTTCAGTCTATTTATCTTTCTGTCTCCCTCTCTCAGTCTTTCTATCTCTCTCTCCCTCTTTCAGTCTATTTATCTTTCTGTCTCCCTCTCTCAGTCTTTCTATCTCTCTCGCCCTCTTTCAGTCTATTTATCTTTCTGTCTCCCTCTCAGTCTCTCTATTTCTGTCTCCTTCAGTCTTTTTATCTCTGTCTCCCTCTCAGTCTTTCTATTTCTGTCTCCTTCAGTCTTTCTATCTGTCTCCCTCTCAGTCTTTCTATATTTCTGTCTCCTTCAGTCTTTTTATCTCTGTCTCCCTCTCAGTCTTTCTATATTTCTGTCTCCCTCTCTCAGTCTTTCTCTCTTTTTGTCTCCCTCTCTCAATCGTTCTTGTTAGGGCCCTTCAGAGTGATGGTTCTGCAGACTGAAGTTTCTACAAGATGAGGGTTCTGCAGATTCAGGATTACCTGAGTATTGTGGGTTTAGCCCTCTGCTTGAGAGAACCATCCCTGATAGAGGCGAGGTGCGGAGCTTTGGACACGTCTTCACAGATGTTCCTGGCAGTGAATGTGAGCCATAGCATGGTGGACAAAGACGCATAGTGGAGAACTATCCCAACCTAACAGGAGAGAGGGATACACAGATGTACACATGCCGTCAGTAAGGGAGCTTTGGGTAAACTGTCTGCTTTATGATCACCTCTATTGGAGTTTTTTCCAGTTAAACACTTGACCAGCTAGAGACAGCAGACTATGAATCAACCATGAAAGTAAATCTGTGGATAATCAAAATTCTGATCAAAGCTGAATGGTTGTTCTGATCAGAGTTCAAACAGAGAGGGTATTATTAACCTATTCTATGAAGCCAACCTAATGGCTAAACATAACTCATGGAGCAAGGCAGAAGGCAACAGGAAGAAAGGCTAACATTATGAGACTGAGGGAGTTAGCAATGAAAATTCCTGATCACCCATGGCCATATATGAGGATTATTTTTGAATTAATCAGCATCATAAATGCTTCCTGGCAAATGCACAGCATATGTATAGCAGGGGTATCAAACTTGTGCCATCGAGGAGGTGAAAGTGAAAACCTGCACCCTCTTGGCCCTCTATGGCACAAGTTTGATACCCCTGGTCTATAGTGTCTCACTGTATTCATGCATTCATATAATGTAAAATCTAATTACCAGCATGACAGTAAAACTGAACTTTAGTATATACCAGAGTCCACACTAACGAGTGAGTAATCAGAACTGCCACTTTTAAACATGAGTATCTGTACTTCTACTGAAGTGAAGGATTGTACTACTTGAGGGAATTGTGCACTTTTGCCATCTCTGAAAACAAAACTTTGCCAAACAAACGTTGAATTGACTCACAACTTGACAGGTGAGCGGGTAGTTAATCTGATTGATGCCTCCAGCAAACACACCAAACGTAAGCCCCATGTGAAACAGGAAGTTGAGAAGAGTGTGCCATCCAGTTCTGCTGATGCGGATCACGCTGACATCGAAAAAGAAGTTAAAATGAACAAGGTACCATGATGACTCAGTGCAGGTAGTGATTTATATTGAACAAACAACGCAAACTATGCCCCATCATCTGAAGAAAGAGGGGTAAACTGATGGATGAGGAACCTTTGATGGATGAGGATACCTGTGATGGATAAGGAACCTTTGATGGATGAGGATACCTGTGATGGATGAGGTACTTGTGATGGATGAGGTACCTGTGATGGATGAGGGTACCTGTGGTGGATGAGGTACCTGTGGTGGATGAGGGTACCTGTGATGGATGAGGGTACCTGTGATGGACGAGGTACCTGTGGTGGATGAGGGTACCTGTGGTGGATGAGGGTACCTGTGGTGGATGAGGTACCTGTGGTGGATGAGGTACCTGTGGTGGATGAGGGTACCTGTGATGGATGAGGGTACCTGTGATGGATGAGGGTACCTGTGATGGACGAGGTACCTGTGGTGGATGAGGGTACCTGTGGTGGATGAGGGTACCTGTGGTGGATGAGGTACCTGTGGTGGATGAGGGTACCTGTGGTGGATGAGGTACCTGTGGTGGATGAGGTACCTGTGGTGGATGAGGGTACCTGTGGTGGATGAGGGTACCTGTGGTGGATGAGGTACCTGTGGTGGATGAGGTACCTGTGGTGGATGAGGGTACCTGTGGTGGATGAGGGTACCTGTGGTGGATGAGGTACCTGTGGTGGATGAGGGTACCTGTGGTGGATGAGGGTACCTGTGGTGGATGAGGTACCTGTGGTGGATGAGGTACCTGTGGTGGATGAGGGTACCTGTGGTGGATGAGGGTACCTGTGGTGGATGAGGTACCTGTGGTGGATGAGGTACCTGTGGTGGATGAGGGTACCTGTGGTGGATGAGGTACCTGTGGTGGATGAGGTACCTGTGGTGGATGAGGGTACCTGTGGTGGATGAGGTACCTGTGGTGGATGAGGTACCTGTGGTGGATGAGGTACCTGTGGTGGATGAGGTAGGTCATAATTGACAGCATCAAACAGAGCAGCATCACAGCTGTGCAGGCGTACACCACGGGATGCAAATAGTCTCCTGGGTAGGGTGGGAACGATAGCACCCTCTTCAAATCCTGAAACACAAACAGTCATATAGTTCAGGAGTAAAAAAAACCTCTTCTATTCACACACATGTATTGTGAATAAATTGTCTATGAGCAGCATTTAACATTACGGCACGGACTTCTTGATTGTGATTCCACACAAGGTCTCTCTCTGTTAGGGTCTGTCCCTCTGTTAGTGGGAAAGAAGCCTTCTGTCAAACTCACTCTTCCCCTGAGATGCAAGCACTCGCATGGTTGACTGTTTCCTCGCTCTCCCTCTCTCCTGACACTATCTCTCTCCCCCACCTCTCGCTCTCCCTCTCTCCTGACACTATCTCTCTCCCCCACCTCTCGCTCTCCCTCTCTCCTGACACTATCTCTCTCCCCCACCTCTCGCTCTCCCTCTCTCCTGACACTATCTCTCTCCCCCAACCTTCCTTTCACTCCCTCTTTCTCCCCCCCCCTCGCTCTCCCTCGCTCTGTTCAGACATTGTTGGTTTCTTGTTTGCTCCAGTGAACAAACCCATCTTTCACCCTGAGCATGACTGACTGCATTTGTTGTAAATACCCTAAAAAGCACAACACACATTCATGTAAATACATAAGGATATATATAAGAGATATAAGGATATATAGTATCATACACATACATTTATAAACTATGTGCTGCTATTGCTGAACCAGATTCAAGACCTTCGCTGACACTCATTGATCAGATACCTGCACAACTTATGAAGGTAGCCATTTTATTCATTTAGCAGCTATGATAGCTTGACTATATACACATAGTTTCATTCGTTAGCATATTTAGGTAAATACATTAAAACGGGTCATTTTTCTTATGGCCTTATTATTAGGAAGTCTTCCCTTCAATGCTGAAGCTATACCAGACCTCTCTCATTCCCTTCAATGCTGAAGCTATACCAGACCTCTCTCATTCCCTTCAATGAACCGCACATGGATGTTTATTCAACTCAAATAAAAACAACCCACATATTTTTCAAAGCTCACCACATAGCTTTGGCTTTTAAAACTCTAACCCTAACATTTTAGAAATAAACGAACACACGTGCATCTGCAGTTGACCCCTGGTCCAGCCTACTGTCTAACCCTAACCCTCTTCAGGTTCAGGCGCAGCCCCCCCGCCGAATTCCTTCCGCGCGCTGATTAGACAAACACTCTTAATATTCAGGGCACGAGCCGCTGCTGAGAAGACCACCCATACTTCACACTCTGCATTTTGAAGCCTCTTTATATTGAGCAGTTTGTAATTCAAGTCATTTATCCTCTTTTTCAGGAATTCTGGACATTGAAGCCAGATCTTGATTTTACCCAGTTGCCTTAAAAATTACAGGCTTATCGTTCGAGTATAACCTTTAAACTGTAAGTTACATAGTGTATCCCTAACCCTAATACATAGAAAACAACGTTGTTGAGTCTAGAAGGTTCCTCACCATCAGTCTTGATATGTTGTAAAAGTGTTCAGGAGCGGTGGTCTCTCCGGTGTCCCGGTGCTCTCTCGTCCGCACCCCCTAACCCTAACCCCCTAACCCTAACCCCCTAACCCTAACCCCCTAACCCCAACCCCCTAACCCTAACCCCCTAACCCCAACCCCCTAACCCTAACCCCCTAACCCTAATTATAACAGTTTAATCCTCTAGACGCGTGTGTCCGCTGACCGTGTTGATCGGCTGTGCAGAGAGGCACGAGACACCCAGGGCACGAGACACCCAGGGCACGAGACACCCAGGGCACGAGACAGAGCAGAAGCCATTCACGTGTATCCTTTCACCACCTGCACACAAGACCAAACCGAACTACCAGGGATTGCAGTGGCTGCAGCATCCTTCCTGCACGAGCACTGTGATAGTGCCGGGAATGGCGTGACGTCAGAGAGAAGCAAGCGAGGCAAGAGCAGCCAGTTATTGCAATGACGTCCAAATGAGGCTAAACATAATACATTACCGGCTTGTGTATAATGTGGATAATACCCATACATAAATACGGCAAATTATGTGGCGTGTTTTAAGGTTTTAGATGAAAAATGACTCTTTATAAGCTTTCACAACTACATTTGTGCATGCAGGTAAACCCGTGCTGGATTTATGTCCTCCTCTCACCTAATGTGACGAAAGCAGTTGCCGTGGTAACGTGGGAGTAGTTTCTATAATCTGCTGTAATAGAGTAACTCTCATTTAGGGGGGAACGTCCACGCAGGTCCTGCAATATCATTCATAAAATGCAATTCGATGCGAACTGGAATAAGACATCATCGAAAGTAGTTACTGTTTTTATAATCTTTTAGCAAATTCCACATTTATCGTTCTTCCCAAATTTAAATTACACTCATATTTTACAATAGACAATATAATATCGCCCCTTGGTGAACATTGTGTGGAAGAGGCTGTAACTCTTTTAACTTTTAACGAGGTGGAAATCATTTTCTAATTCTCCCTGCTTCAGAGGCGCAAATGGTTCCTGCCGTCTGAGCCCAAGGGCACATCAACAATGATGGGAAGAGACATGCTTCCACGCTCGAGCCTTCCTGTGAACCGCAGTCATAAGAACAATAGTCTACAGTGTTGAGGCTGTACCCTACTGCACTGTATCTACCCTACTGCACTGTATGTACCCTACTGCACTGTATGTACCCTACTACACTGTATCTACCCTACTGCACTGTATCTACCCTACTGCACTGTATCTACCCTACTGCACTGTATCTACCCTACTGCACTGTATCTACCCTACTGCACTATATCTACCCTACTGCACTGTATCTACCCTACTGCATTATATCTACCCTACTGCATTGTATTTACCCTACTGCATTGTATCTACCCTACAGCACTGTATCTACCCTACTGCACTGTATCTACCCTACTGCACTGTATCTACCCTACTGCATTATATCTACCCTACTGCATTGTATCTACCCTACTGCACTGTATCTACCCTACTGCACTGTATCTATCCTGGTCCCAGCTCTCTGCAGGTCATTCGCTAGGTCCCACTGTGTGGTTCTGGGATTTCTGCTCACAATTCTTATGATCTTGTGATCCCTGTCTTCCTTTTTCTAATAATTTCTCCCACAGTTGATTTCTTCACACCAAGCTGCTTACCTATTGCAGATTCAGTCTTCCCAGCCTGGTGCACGTCTACAATTTAGTTTCTGGTGTCCTCTGACAGCTCTTTGATCTTGGCCATAGTGGAGTTTGACTGTTTGAGGTTGTGGACAGGTGTCTTTTATACTGATAACGAGTTCAAACAGGTGCCATCAATACAGGTAACGAGTGGAGGACAGAGGAGCCTCTTAAAGAACAAGAGACAGGTTTGTGAGAGACAAAAGTCTCACAATTTTGTAAGTGACCAAATAGTTATTTTTCCACCATAATTTGAAAATAAATTCTTTAGAAATCAGACAATGTGATTTTCTGCATTTCTTTTTCTCATTCTGTCTCTCAAAGTTGAAGTGTACCTATGATGAAAATTACAGGCCTCTCTTATCTTTTAAATGGGAGAACTTAGACAATTAGTGGCTAATTAAATACTTTTCTGCCCCACTGTACTTAAGATATCATAGAAAAACGTAATTTCTCTAACATTACCAATATGTTAAATAAAGTTTTACTTAGCAAAGACTGCTATTTAGGAATGACTGCTGGATCTGATGTTAGTTTCTTCCAGGATCACAATGACTCTTATTGAGGGACTTGTTTCTGCTGTTGCCAGTTATAACGATTTTAAATTCTTGTTCTCACTGTGAGATGTATTATTATTACTTGCTTTCCTACAGAGACACTATTGCACATTTGAGGTTCATGTTATTTAATTGTAACTTGTTTAACTGAATATTCTTGTGGTTCTTCTCTTTAGCACTAGTTTGGTTTCACACAGTGTATGCTTCATAAGGTGACTACCTATGTTGTTAAGATCAGTAACCGATGCTCTTTTGTAAAGCTCTCTTTTAGCATCTGGGTTCATTAACAAATGTAAGTGAAAATTTAAAGTAATGTACAGTATAACACAGCTAAACAACAACTACACATCCCAGCACAGCATGTTACAGGCATAGGAAACACTATGTAGGTCAACTGGTGAATTATGTATCCAGCACTCTACTCAGATATGTAACAAAACTACACTTAAGTCCAAAAGCTTTATATTTCAGATCTGTTGTGATTAGGACTCACAAAATCACATTCCTAGACAGACTCTTCCATAAATGGTAAATTAACAAGTCCATCCATCATACAGGATCATACTTTAGTGTTAGGAGGGACACTGCAGAAAGGACATATTTGGCCTTTGGACACCCATTTTTTGAGGAATGGGAATATAAGAGAAATAAATGATCATTTTATATTACAGCACCAGTTGAATAGGACAAGAAACCTCAAATTGGTACAACCATATTGTTAAACCCTTTTGAAACCTCCAAGTTGAGGTTTCCATTTGCCATTATAGCCGCCACCTTGTGACGTCATAATATGCTAATTAGATGAACAAACTTCATTCCCATCACAAACTTTGAGTCATACTGAACAATTTTCTCGTTGACATTATACCTTTATCTCAAACCACTTTCAAGTTATAGCCTTTTGAAACCTTGATATACAAATTTTATATTTTCTTGAAAAAACCTTAAATACACCACCAGATGATAATGATGAACCGCAGCCCACTGTTTCGGCAGCCTGTCCAGATTTATGATAAAAGTTTAGGTTATTGTTAAGGGAGTCCGGTGGCTGAGTGGGTAGGGAATCAGGCTAGTAATCAGAAAGTTGCCAGTTCGATTCCAGGAATAATTTGTTGTGAAATGATTACTGTGCTGTTCATTTTCGCTGTGCTGAACGCTGATAAAATGTATTGCTATTGTTATGTTATTGTCATTATGTATATTACCCTGCAACTCTGTGTGCTGTACTTTACCCTGCTGCTGTTGTGAACTGCAATTTCCACCTCCTGGAGGACAAATAAAGGTTCATCTAATCTAATCTAAAACCGAAGTTCTACATGTTATTCGTGTAAATATAAATACCACCTGCAGTTTACACAATACGCCACTAGATGGGGATGATAAACCTGTTTGGAGAGTCGGTCCAGATGTTACGTTTACATTGATTAATTTATCAAACGCTTTTATCCAAAGCGATTTACAAGAGAGAGCTTTACTAAAGAGCATCGGTCTCTGAGCATAGCAACAAGATAGACCCCAAACATAGCAGGTTTAGAGATTATGAAATACAGATTTATTATCAAACTTTAGGTTTCTGTCAGCTGTTAACATTTAGAAGATTGACAACTACTTTAGTATTTTAAAATAATGTTTTGTGTTAGTGTTTAGCGTACGTTATACTATTCTTTATGCGCTGTGTTGAAAATCTTAGGGTTAGCCTAAGAGCCTTCTGGACTTTCATTCCGGATTCCTGACTACATTTCTGGCTTCCGGACTACACTTCTGACTTCCGGACTGCAGTTACAGGTTCCGGACTACAATCTTCGCTTCCGGACCACAGTTTCGGCTTCCGGTCTACATTTAAAGCTTCCGGACTACCGTCATGGCTTCCGGACTACACTTACAGTTTTCGGACTACAGTTATGGCTTCCAAACTACAGTTCTGGCTTCCGGATTTCAGTTCCTGTTTCCGGACTACAGTTATGGCTTCTGGACTACATTTTTCAGTTCGGGCTTTTGGACTACAGTTTCTGGTACCGGACTACAGTTCTTGCTTCCGGTTTACAGTTCCTGGTTTCGGACTACCATGTTTACTTCCGGACTACAGTTTGCTACCTGCAGTTCTCTCAATACGCCACCAGATGGCAGTGATAAACCTACTGTTTCGACAGTCATTCCAGATTTAAAATAAAACTCGTTTTTTTCAGCTGTAACGTTTAGAAGATCGACAGCTACTTTAGTATTTTTAAATAACGTTTTGTAACAATGTTCACCGCATGCTACACTGCTCTTTTTTGTGTTTTTGTCTTATGATAATGTTCACCCTGCTCATTTTTGCTGTGTTGAACACTTTTTCTAAAACCTAGACTTCCGGACTACAGCCTTCCAAATATATCCAGATTTACTCAGATAGTTTAATCATATAAATTAATTAGTTGTGAAATTGTCACCGTGCTGCTTATGTTCGCTGTTGAACATTGATAAAACCGAAGTTTTATGTGTTATTCATGTAATTATAAAAGCCACCAGCAGTTCTCACAATACGCCACCAGGTGGCGATGATGAAGCGCAGCTTTATGGATTGGGGTTTTAAAGGCTAATGTTTTGACAGTCTATCCAGATTTATTATAAAAGTTTAGTTTCTTGCCAGCTGAAATTTTTGAAATACTTTGAACCTGTTAAATATTTCCTCAGAATGCGATGTAGAGCAAGAATGTTGGTTTGCGTTCATTACTATTCGGTTTCAGTGGATTTTGTGTTGAGAAGAACATATGTTATTTACAAAAAATAACCGAAATTAATCTAAAATAATATAACTAATACAGTAATGTAAATACTAATTGTAAACAATTTGGAAGCTAATTATTTAGTAATAATTTATTTCGGAACTCAGTGTGCGCAGCATGTTTCCGGAGGACCAGTCTTGCGCTGCACCGGACAGATGAAGACGAAAGCTTGGCTTCCTTGTAAGATTATAGCGACTTTTATTGTTCCATTTGTAAGTCTAATGTGAATATACAAGGTGATTTGGTAAACAAGCAGTCAAATATAATTTCTTGTTTAATAAAAGTGTATCTTGTTTGTAAGGTGAACTAGTTATCGTAGCTATTTAACTACCAGCTGTTGAGTGGCGAGTTGTTCCAGTCCATATGTCCATGTTTAAATCCAGTGTAAATATTTGACTTGTTAGTTAGTTACCGGCTGAACAAAGTGAAACCCTGTCATGGACGAGGAGCCAGAGAGAGTTAAGCACTGGGAGGGAGGATACGAGCGGACATGGTGAGCCTCAGTTTACTGGGACTCATGTCTCCATCACTGTGCTGAACCATCAGCTTGTTGTTGGCCCACTGACATCATCAGTCTGTTGTTCTGTCTCACCCACAGGGAAGTGCTCAAGGAGGATGAGTCTGGGTCTCTCAAAGACACAGTAGAAGACATCCTCTTCCAGGCCAAAAGGAAAAGGTGTGTTTGTTGGAGGAGAGGTTCCTCTCTTATTGTTTGATGTTGTTGCACAGTGTTGACAGCTGAGAT
Organism: Protosalanx chinensis; assembly: GCA_030340685.1. NCBI lineage: Eukaryota > Metazoa > Chordata > Actinopteri > Osmeriformes > Salangidae > Protosalanx > Protosalanx chinensis. The sequence goes on along the minus strand of CM059331.1, from coordinate 28,428 downwards.
GTGTGAACTGAGCCTAGATGAAACCACCTTGATTCTAACTACAAGTTACAACTGTCCACTTCTGATGTGGCTTCTTCTGCTGTACCGTCTACATGCACTATTTGTATGTCACTTTGGATATGGCTATATTTTCAAAAAAAGTCAAGCGATTCCTAACTGTCTATCTTTTATTAATTAATTGTTAGTGTGCCCTGTTGATCTTTTAAAACAGTCTGCTTGTACGTAAAAATACAGCGCATACTGAGTCCTTGGAAAATGCTTTAAGTTTTTGTTGTATCGTATAATGAGCAGGTTTGAGCTTTCAGTTACAAAATCCTTTTGTTCACAGCGCTCACAATCAACTAAATGCTAGACCTGCCTAACAAAGACAGAAACCTGAGTATCTTTTAGGAAGAATGAATGTTCCTCTTTGTCTTTATACCGTCACCCAGTTGATTTACCTGACTGGATCGGAGTATGTTTCTTTGGAAGACCCTTCTCAGGAGGAGGGGGTCCGCTCAGGACGCAGGACTTGTGAGCTCTACTGCAGGGTTGGGATTGACTTCCATCTCACACTGATGGTAGAGTCAACGGCAGTCATGAATCCAGTCAGTTAAGTAAGTTTCATTCATTTATTACATGCATCCAACAGGTTATTGAACCAAGCCACTCCTCTCCACTCCTCCCCTCCTCCCCTCCACTCCTCTCCTTCTCTCCTCCCCTCCTCCACTCCTCCCCTCCTCCACTCCTCCCCTCCTCTCCTCCACTCCTCCCCACCTCTCCTCCACTCCTCTCCTCCTCTCCTCCACTCCTCCACTCCTCCCCTTCTCTCCTCCACTCCTGCCCTCCACTTCTCGCCTCCTCTCCTCCCCTCCCCTTTACTCCTCTCCTCCTTCACTCTCTGCTTTCAGATTTATAAACGAGTACATGAAGAAGGAGACCCCATCCTTCCCTCCTCAAGGACAGCTGGAGGATCAGGGGGATTAAGGTCCATCAAACTATCATTTCACTCCTCCCAGAGGATCGAGATGCCCCACCAGTCAGGTGCCCAGTGCTGGAGAGGACCCCCAGGACCCCCAGGTGTATCCGATGGCAGACAGCTGCGTCTGTCGAAGGGGAGTTCAGATTAGATTAGATTAACCTAAACCCAGCACCCTCACAACTATGTATTGTGCCAGTATCATTTTGGATTTTCAAAGCAACAACTGATTTGAGTTGATCAAGTTGTTCACACAAATAATGTGTCATTTAATCCTCTTTTAGTTTTACAAGGTGCTTTGATTAATTGGATTGTTGTGTGTAAAATGTTATTAATTGTAAGGCCAATAATATCATTGTTTCATGCCCACAGCCCATGCTAATAATAATAAAACAGGTTTCTTCCCTTTATGTATTTCACGTTGTGTTTTCCATTATTCAGTTTGAACATTTTGTTTAGGGTTCAGTGAGGGGGTAAGGGGCCAGCCCAGCTCAGTCCAGCCTAGCCTAGGGGCCAGTCCATAGCTTTATTTATAAAATAGTCACTTTCAGATTCTCATATAAAAACGGGTTACTTACAATCAGTTTATGTCAATGATTTGTTTGATTTGAATCAAATGTATTTTGATCCAAACCCCCTGAAGAGCCTTCAACTATGTTACAGTTGCTTTTACTTTCTACGTAAAAATGTGTTTGAAGAAGCCATGACATTTACTGGTGTTATCAGGTTTGACATTGTGTGTTATTCATGTAATCATAAATACCACCATCAGTAGGCCACATTTATGTTCTATGTTTGCTCATTCCTGCCAAAGTAAATTCTATGTTTGTTTATCTTGCATAGCGAATAAACCCCCATTCTGATTCTGATCAGTTTTCATATTACGCCACTAGATGGCGATGATAAACCGCAGACGTACTTTTTTGACATTCTATCCAAATGTTTTATGATAGTGTAGGCTCTTGTCAGCTGTTGAAAGTTAAAAATATTGCTAGTTACTTTAATAATGTAAAATCATATTTTGTGACAATGTTCACCATATGTTACACTGCTCTTTTGTCGCTGTGTTGAAAAATGTGCTACAACCAAGACTTCTAGACTACAGTTATGGCTTCTGGACTACAGTTCCTGCTTTCTGTGAAGGCTTCTGATTCAGGTGTTGCTAGTTAAGATCACATGGTGGTATGAGTCTAATCCTACCAACAATATAAATACCTCCAGCTCAAACAAATGAAGTTAATCGTTAACATTTTATTGCAAAAATAGATCAGAAAAAATCAGCAATGCTTTCAAAGATAAGTGTTCCATAGTAATAAACTGTAACCTTAATTTCAAGTAGAAGTCAAATTAGTGGTGTTTTCAATGTTAAATATAGTAAATGTCTTTTTTTAAAGGGAAGACAAGCAATGGTCCACAAGGTCAGTAATGCATCATCATAACCTTCAAACTAAGACATGAGTGATGAGACAGTCAGCTCTATGCCATAGAGAACATAGGTTAGTTTGATGCTGTCAACCTTTACCTTCAACAATGATACTCAGTGAAGCTTCCCCTATTGTAGATTTTTATCCCCATTATAAGGACATGAAATCAGCACAATGAGAACAACAAAAGAGAGATAGACATCATGCTCCTGCACCACTCAAATGCAGCCCTCAAACACTGGGTTGGTCACCTCTCCAAGTGAGCACTATAGTGGGGGAGGGGGAGCGCTCCCTCTGCAAACTATTTGTATATTTTATTTGAGTCTTTTATGTAGTTATTATTGCGTTCTTTATTCTGGTGTTTTGTATTTTATTAGTTTATTAATCTATTACAATGTTCACCGTATGTTACACTGCTCTTTTATCGCTGTGTTGAACAATTTGCTACAACCAAGACTCCCGGACTACAGTTATGGCTTCTGGACTACAGTTCCTGCTTCCGGTTTGAGGGGCTGTGTTTGTGCAAGGCATTGTGGGTATTTTTTTCATACTTATATTCTGTTTTATTAATTATCTGTGCATATTTGAGTAGAGTTCTGTGGTACTGTTGATGATATTCGTCAAGTGGATGCTATGGACTGTAAAAAAAAATATATATATATTCTAACCATAACTGGGAACGGCATCTCATGGAATGAGTTACCATGCATTCAAATTGGGGAGTCAGCATTTAATCCTGAAGTTGTGCGGTGTATGGAACTCAGGTTAAGTGCTCGGTAAGGTATGGTAAACATCTCTGGGCAGGCTGTGACAGGGGCAGCTTGTCAGGTAAGGTAAATGTTTTTGGGCAAGCTGTGACAGGGGCAGCTTGCCAGTTAAGGTAACCCTCTTTGGGCAGGCTGCGACAGGGGCAGCTTGCCAGGTAAGGTAACCCTCTTTGGGCAGGCTGCGACAGGGGCAGCTTGCCAGGTAAGGTAACCCTCTTTGGGCAGGCTGCGACAGGGGCAGCTTGCCAGGTAAGGTAACCCTCTTTGGGCAGGCTGCGACAGGGGCAGCTTGCCAGGTAAGGTAACCCTCTTTGGGCAGGCTGCGACAGGGGCAGCTTGCCAGGTAAGGTAACCCTCTTTGGGCAGCTTGCGACAGGGGCAGCTTGCCAGGTAAGGTAACCCTCTTTGGGCAGGCTGTGATGGGGGCAGCTTGCCAGGTAAGGTAACCTCTTTGGGCAGGCTGTGACAGGGGCAGCTTGTCTAACAGAGTAAACCTAAACTTAACCAGAGTGAACCTAAAATCTGTTTATGTCTTTCTCTTTCAAGAGTCTTTGATGCTTGTGTTCCAATACACCGCACAACTACAAGTATTAATCCTCTATGGATAGGCTGGATAAACCTAACTTTCTCTCTTTCTCTCTCCAGAGTTTCAGTTGATACTTGCGTTCCAGTACACTGCACTAGTACGAGTATTAAACCTTTCTGGGCAGGCTGTGACAGGGTCAGCTTGCCTGGCTGCGTAAACATATCTGGGCAGGCTGTGACAGGGGCAGCTTGTCTGGGTGGGTAAACTTCTCTGGGCAGGCTGTGACAGGGGCAGCTTGACTGGGTGGGTGAACTTCCATGGGCAAGCTGTGACAGGGGCAGTTTGTCTGGCTGGGTAAACCTCCATGGGCAGGCTGTGACAGGGGCAGCTTGCCTGAATGCGTAAACATATCTGGGCAGGCTGTGACAGGGGCAGCTTGTCTGGGTGGGTAAACTTCTCTGGGCAGGCTGTGACAGGGGCAGCTTGACTGGGTGGGTGAACCTCCATGGGCAAGCTGTGACAGGGGCAGCTTGTCTGGCTGGGTAAACTTCTCTGGGCAGGCTGTGACAGGGGCAGCTTGTCTGGGTGGGTAAATCTCTGGGCAGGCTGTGACAGGGGCAGCCTGCCAGGTAAGGTGAACGTCTCTGGGCAGGCTGTGACAGGGGCAGCCTGCCAGGTAAGGTGAATGTCTCTGGGCAGGCTGTGACAGGGGCAGCTTGACTAGGTGGGTAAACTTCTCTGGGCAGGCTGTGACAGGGGCAGCTTGTCTGGCTGGGTAAACTTCTCTGGGCAGGCTGTGACAGGGGCAGCTTGTCTGGCTGGGTAAATTCTCTGGGCAGGCTGTGACAGGGGCAGTTTGTCTGGCTGGGTAAACCTACCCTCTCTGGCCTCATTTGAAAATTGTAGTTGTGCGGTGTATTGGAACAAAAGTATTAAACCTCTCTGGGCAGGCTGTGACAGGGGCAGCTTGACTGGGTGGGTAAACTTCTCTGGGCAATCTGTGACAGGGGCAGTTTGTCTGGCTGGGTAAACCTCCATGGGCAGGCTGTGACAGGGGCAGCTTGCCAGGTAAGGTGAACGTCTCTGGGCAAGCTGTGACAGGGGCAGCTTGTCTGGCTGGGTAAACCTACCCTCTCTGGCCTCGTTTAATAATTGTAGTTGTGCGGCATATTGGAACAAAAGTATTAAACCGCTGTGACAGGGGCAGCTTGTCTGGGAGGGTAAACTTTTCTGGGCAGGCTGACAGGGGCAGCTTGTCTAGGTGGGTAATTTTCTCTGGGCAGGCTGTGACAGGGGCAGCTTGACTGGGTGGGTAAACTTCTCTGGGCAAGCTGTGACAGGGGCAGTTTGTCTGGCTGGGTAAATCTCTGGCCAGGCTGTGACAGGGGCAGCCTGCCAGGTAAGGTGAACGTCTCTGGGCAGGCTGTGACGGGGGCAGCTTGTCTGGCTGGGTAGACCTACCCTCTCTGGCCTCATTTGATAATTGTAGTTGTGCGGTGTATTGGAACAAAAGTATTAAACCTCTCTGGGCAGGCTGTGACAGGGGCAGCTTGTCTAGGTGGGTAAACCTCTCCTCATTTGATACTTGTAGTTGTGTGATGTATTGGAACACAAGCATTAAACTTTTATGGGCAGGCTGTGACAGGGGCAAATTGTCTGGCTGGGTAAACCTAACCTCTCTCTCTCTCTCTCTTCGCCCTTAGCTGCTGGTAGAAGCTTGTGGGGAGTTAAGATTTTAGAATGTTCCCTCCCTTCCGCCAGCATTCCCCCTAGCCTCTCTAGGCAAGACTGTTGTCCTTCACCTCAAGCAGTTTTGTTTGGATGAGTCTGGGAGGGAGATCTTCAAGCCTTCTCCGGGCAGGCTGTGGTAACCTAGCGGTGTTAACAAGCAGCTTGTTTGGGTGGGCGGTAAGTATGCGGCCCTCCTGGGTCCCACTCGGGACAGCACGCAGGATGTGGTGGTCCAGGGCTCAGGACCTTCATCGTAGCCCAGTCTTCTAATGGGGAAAAGCTCCACTTATACACTCACCGCACCACACTCCTTGCCTCTTACATCTGTCAATACCCAAGGCCCTCCCAGTGGACCAAGATGGTAATCCCAGACACTGGAGGTATTGACCCCCAATATCTGTCAGTAGAACACATCCGTTTTTAGGGTTTGGGTGGGCCTAGGCTTGTGTAACTGACTCAGCTTCTGGGTGTAGTTTAATCAACCATGAGGCAGCAGTGATAACATTTGTTAGTATGGCAGTTTTCCTTTTAATCTTCAAGGACTTTAATTCTGTCTTTAATGTTCCCCCTTTCAATGCACTTGATTCAAATGAAGCGTTATTTTCTAGTGACTGCAGCACCAGATAATGATCCGTTCATTAGTATCAGGAGTGTTGTGAGTGGGAACATAAAACACAGAACTAAAGTCCTTAAAGATTACAAAATACTGCCATACTAACAAGTCTTATCCCTGTTGCTGCCCATGGTTGATTAAACTACACCCAGAAGCTGAGTCAGTCACACAAGCCTACGCCCACCCTAACCCTAAAGCTCATGAAATCATAACCCTGTTTCTGTTAGTGGAGCACATAATTTTTTAGGGTTTGGGTGGGCTTAGTCTTGTAACTGACCTATAGAAATACTCAGCTTCTCAGTGTAGTTCAATCAACCATCAGGGGCAGCAACAGTGACAAGGTTAGTGTTGGTACTGCAGTAATTCTTTATCTTGGACTTCAATTCTGATGTTTTTCATTTTGTGTGTTGGAAGGAGTATTAAAGGCTTCTGAATCCAGTGTAGCTAGTTAGGATCATATGGTCGGATGAGGCTCCTTGATACTAGTTGGGCGGTGTATTGGAACACAAGCATTAGAGGTTTCTGAATTGGGTGTAGCTAGTTATGATAAAATTTTGGGATGAGCCCATGATAATTTTCTTCCCTTGTCTTTCACTTTGTTTTTCATTAGTTAGGGCTATGGTTTCTGTCAGAACACATCAGCTTTTAGGGTTTGGGTGGGACTAGGCTTGTGTAACTGACCTATAGATATTCAACTTCTGGTGTAGTTTAATCAACCATGGGGCAGCAACAGGGATAAGATTTGTGTTAGTATAGCAGCATCTTCAAGGATTTCAATTCTGTGCTTTTTAAATGTTCCCCCTTTCCATGCACTTGATTCAAATGAAGGTTTATTTTCTAGTGACTGCAGCACTAGATAATGATCCATTCATTAGTATCAGGAGTGTTGTGAGGGTAAATGTTAAAAACAGACAGATTATGTGGTCTCTGAAAGTTGTGATTAGTCACTAGTCATACACTTCCTACTCTGTATGACAGGTCATCAATTTTAGTTCATGAGGCCCAATGTCCTGACAGTTGTAGATGCTTCCCTGCTCCAGCGCAACTGAAAGGGTCAGGGTTCCACCAAGCTTGATAATGGTGCTAGTTAAGATCACATGGTAGGATGATTTCATGCAAATAATAAAAAAAACTGGTTTCTTGTTTCACTTTAATGTCCATTCTTCAGTCAGCATTTGTTAGTGGAACACATCAGTTTGTAGGGTTTGGGTCGGCCTAGTCTTGTAACTGACCTTGATAAATACTCAGCTTCTCGATGTAGTTCAATTGACCATCAGGGGCTGTGACAGGCTAAGCGTTACTACGGCAGTAATTCTTTATCTTGGACTTCAAAGGCTTCAATTATTTTTAATGTTTGGTGTATTGGAACACAAGTATTTAAGGCTTCTGAATCTGGTGTAGCTAGTTAAGATTTCATTTTGGGTTGAGCCAATATTAGTTGACTCTCCTTCTATTCAACTGTTTCATTATTCAGTTAGGGCTATGGTTTGTCAGAAGAACACATCAGCTTTTAAGGTTTGGGTGGGCTTAGTCTTGTAACTGACCTATAGAAATATTCAGCTTCTGGGTGTAGTTCAATTGAGCAACAGTGACAGGGTAAGCGTTAGTATGGCAGTAAATCTTTATCTTTGACTTCAAAGACTTCAATTCTTACTTTACATATTTGTCATTTTGGAACACAAGTATTAAATGCTTCTGAATCCGGTGTAGCTAGTTCAAATTTCATTTTGAGATGAGCCCATATTAGTTTACTCCCCTTCTATTTCACTTTCATTATTCAGTTAGGGCTGTTTTCTGTCAGTGGAACACATCAGCTTTTAGGGTTTGGGTGGGCCTAGTCTTGTAACCGACCTATCGAACTATTCAGCTTCTGGGTGTAATTCAATCACGCAGCAACAGTGATAGGATTTGTGTTGGTATGGCAGTATTTCTTAATGTTCATGGACTTTAAGTCTGTATATTTTAAATGTTAAATCCCTTTCCTTAATGCACCTGATTCAAATGAAGGTTTATTTTTTAGTGACTGCAGCACTAGATAATGATCCATTCATTAGTATCCAGAGTCTGAGGAGGGTAAACATCTAAAACACACAGAACATGTGGTGTGACAGCGAAAAGGTTGTGGGATTAGTTACTGTTTATCAACTTCCTAGTCTGTATGGCAAAGGTCACTACATTTAGTTAATGAGGCCCAAATTCCTGAGTTTTGGATTTAACACTGCTCAAGCACACAAGTAATGAAAGGTTAAGTTACCAACAAGGTTGATAATGGCATGACTTAAGATAACATGGTGGGGTGTGCTCATGCTAATAAAACACTTTTTTGTATTCCCTTTAAACATTTCATTAATTTTCTTCAATATTAATTTACATTAATTTTGTCACTGAACACAGCTTTTAGGGTTTGGTGGGCACATGGTCATGTAACTAGATATATTCAGCTTCTGTTTGTAGTTCAATCGACTATCAGGCAGCAACAGTAAATGGCGTTTGAGTGGCATTAATTCTTAATCCTCAAACATCTTAATTCCAATGTTGTGTGTTATAGGAACAATTGGCATCTTCTCAGTTGGGTGTAATTGGTTAAGATCACATGGTGTGATGAGTACTTGCTGTATTAATAAAACAAAACTAATAATAAAACTTTTCCCTAGTATTTGTTTTCCATTCATTTAAGGTTTTTGTCAGTGGAACACAATCTTTTGGGGTTTGGGTGGGACTACACTTGTGTAACTGACCTATAGATGTTCATCTTCTGGGTGTGGTGCAATCAACTCAGGCCATGACAGGGTTTGCATCATGGCAGTCATTCATAACCTTCAAGAACATCAACTCTGTCTGTTGCGTTATGTCCACAATCATTGGTCATCTTATTGGTTCTCACGAGGTATGATTAAATCTAAAAATAATTGGCTCAATGAATGCTCTCGTAAATCACTTCCAATAAAAGCGTCAGCTAAATGATTACATGTAAATGTTGTAAATTGTGTGTCTTTACTTGTGCAGTGTAATGGCAGCTTCAGAATGAAGTGTAGCTACTTAAGATCACATGCTGGGATGAATTTATGTAAATAAATTTTTTTTATGCCTTTGTGTTTCATTATTCACTAGGTTTGTCAGCGGAACACATTTGTATCGCTAGTTTGAGTGGGCCTAGGTTTCTTTAACCAAAAGATATATTCATCTTCCAGGTGTAGTTCAATTGGCCATTTGGCAGAAACAGGGAAAAGGTTTTTATGATGAGAACCTTTTTAATCCACCTGATTGAAATGAAGTCTTATTTTCTAGTGACTGCAGCATTAGATAATAACTGTTCATTAGTATCAGGAGTATCTAATGAGTGTACATCTTTAAAAAAGGGTTAGGGTTAAATTAAAAACACTGGTCCTAAAGCTTGCTCCTCATGCTCCTCCCTGTCCTCCCCTTTTTAATTATTCCCCACTACAACATGCCTGATTTAAATGACCAACTCGTCATAAAGCGTAAATAAAGGTAGACAAGTTGGACATTTAAATTTGGTATGTTGTAGTGAGGAAAAATCAAAAATGGCCAGGACAAGGAGGGTGCATGAGGATCAGGCTTTACAGACCCTTGGTCCAGGGGATGGATTACCCAAGGTCCAGAGGCAAGTTGAGAATTAGGGTTAGGGCCCCTAGGGCTAGGGTTAAGTTGAGAATTAGGGTTAGGGCCCCTAGGGCTAGGGTTAAGTTGAGAATTAGGGTTAGGGCCCCTAGGGCTAGGGTTAAGTTGAGAATTAGGGTTAGGGCCCCTAGGGCTAGGGTTAAGTTGAGAATTAGGGTTAGGGCCCCTAGGGCTAGGGTTAAGTTGAGAATTAGGGTTAGGGCCCCTAGGGCTAGGGTTAAGTTGAGAATTAGGGTTAGGGCCCCTAGGGCTAGGGTTAAGTTGAGAATTAGGGTTAGGGCCCCTAGGGCTAGGGTTAAGTTGAGAATTAGGGTTAGGGCCCCTAGGGCTAGGGTTAAGTTGAGAATTAGGGTTAGGGCCCCTAGGGCTAGGGTTAAGTTGAGAATTAGGGTTAGGGCCCCTAGGGCTAGGGTTAAGTTGAGAATTAGGGTTAGGGCCCCTAGGGCTAGGGTTAAGTTGAGAATTAGGGTTAGGGCCCCTAGGGCTAGGGTTAAGTTGAGAATTAGGGTTAGGGCCCCTAGGGCTAGGGTTAAGTTGAGAATTAGGGTTAGGGCCCCTAGGGCTAGGGTTAAGTTGAGAATTAGGGTTAGGGCCCCTAGGGCTAGGGTTAAGTTGAGAATTAGGGTTAGGGCCCCTAGGGCTAGGGTTAAGTTGAGAATTAGGGTTAGGGCCCCTAGGGCTAGGGTTAAGTTGAGAATTAGGGTTAGGGCCCCTAGGGCTAGGGTTAAGTTGAGAATTAGGGTTAGGGCCCCTAGGGCTAGGGTTAAGTTGAGAATTAGGGTTAGGGCCCCTAGGGCTAGGGTTAAGTTGAGAATTAGGGTTAGGGCCCCTAGGGCTAGGGTTAAGTTGAGAATTAGGGTTAGGGCCCCTAGGGCTAGGGTTAAGTTGAGAATTAGGGTTAGGGCCCCTAGGGCTAGGGTTAAGTTGAGAATTAGGGTTAGGGCCCCTAGGGCTAGGGTTAAGTTGAGAATTAGGGTTAGGGCCCCTAGGGCTAGGGTTAAGTTGAGAATTAGGTATAGGGTTGATAACCACGATCAGTCATGACCGATCCTTGACTGATCCTATAAGTGAGTCCTTTCTGGTACTTCTGGGTACTGCAGGTGTCTGAAATTGGCTGTACTGACTAATTGGGACACCCCGGTTCGAATGGTGGTGGTCTTGGGGTCGTGTGACCTTCCGTTCGGGAGCTACATCCGTTTTGGACAGGAAATGGGCTGTATCTCGGGAACGGAAGGTCGTAGAGAGTCGGGGACAAGACTGGCGTGTTGCCCGTGGCCGTATTAGGGCAGGCGGATCTTGGTCCCGAATCTCTACGACCTTCCGTTCAAGAGTTATGATTGGTCGAAGTGTTTTCCATTGAAATGAATGGGAATTTTCGAAAATTCTTCTAAGTCCAGCCCTAGTTGGTTGTCCAATGGGCCTTTCCTAACCCTAACCAGCCTTGACCAGTGGTGTTTCTGACCCCAACCTGTCCTCTAACCCTAACCCTAACCACAACCCCAAATGAGGGTTGTGGGAGTGGTTATGGTTAGGGTTAGGGTTGTGGTTTGGCCTAGTATTGTGGCAGACTTTGTGTGTAGGGTTTGGTTAGTGTTTTGACTTGGCCTGTGTGCTGGTCTGTGGCTGCTAGGGTTAGGGTTAGGGTATAGGGATGATAACCACGATCGGTCATGACTGATCCTCGACCGATCCTATAAGTGAGTCCTTTCTGGTACTTGTGGGTACTGCAGGTAAGTGAAATTGGCTGTACTGACTAATTGGGACACCCCGGTTCGAATGGTGGTGGTCTTGGGGTCGTGTGACCTTCCGTTCGGGAGCTACATCCGTTTTGGACAGGAAATGGGCTGTATCTCGGGAACGGAAGGTCGTAGAGAGTCGGGGACAAGACTGGCGTGTTGCCCGTGGCCATATTAGGGCAGGCGGATCTTGGTTTGGAAGCTCTACGACCTTCCGTTCAAGAGTTATGATTGGTCAAAGTGTTTTCCATTGAAATGAATGGGAATTTTGGAAAATTCTTCTAAGTCCAGCCCTAGTTGACTGTCCATTGGGCCTTTCCTAACCCTAACCAGGCTTGACCTCTGGTGTTTCTGACCCTAACCTGTCCTGTAACCCTAATCCTAACCATAACCCCCAATTAGGGTTGTGGGAGTGGTTATGGTTAGGGTTTGGGTTGTGGGAGTGGTTGTGATTAGGGTTAGGGTTAGGGTTAGGGTTAGGGTTAGGGTTAGGGTTAGGGTTAGGGTTAGGTATAGGGTTGATAACCACGATCAGTCATGACCGATCCTTGACTGATCCTATAAGTGAGTCCTTTCTGGTACTTCTGGGTACTGCAGGTGTCTGAAATTGGCTGTACTGACTAATTGGGACACCCCGGTTCGAATGGTGGTGGTCTTGGGGTCGTGTGACCTTCCGTTCGGGAGCTACATCCGTTTTGGACAGGAAATGGGCTGTATCTCGGGAACGGAAGGTCGTAGAGAGTCGGGGACAAGACTGGCGTGTTGCCCGTGGCCGTATTAGGGCAGGCGGATCTTGGTCCCGAATCTCTACGACCTTCCGTTCAAGAGTTATGATTGGTCGAAGTGTTTTCCATTGAAATGAATGGGAATTTTCGAAAATTCTTCTAAGTCCAGCCCTAGTTGGTTGTCCAATGGGCCTTTCCTAACCCTAACCAGCCTTGACCAGTGGTGTTTCTGACCCCAACCTGTCCTCTAACCCTAACCCTAACCACAACCCCAAATGAGGGTTGTGGGAGTGGTTATGGTTAGGGTTAGGGTTGTGGTTTGGCCTAGTATTGTGGCAGACTTTGTGTGTAGGGTTTGGTTAGTGTTTTGACTTGGCCTGTGTGCTGGTCTGTGGCTGCTAGGGTTAGGGTTCCGCTAGGTATAGGGTTGATAACCACGATCAGTCATGACCGATCCTTGACTGATCCTATAAGTGAGTCCTTTCTGGTACTTCTGGGTACTGCAGGTGTCTGAAATTGGCTGTACTGACTAATTGGGACACCCCGGTTCGAATGGTGGTGGTCTTGGGGTCGTGTGACCTTCCGTTCGGGAGCTACATCCGTTTTGGACAGGAAATGGGCTGTATCTCGGGAACGGAAGGTCGTAGAGAGTCGGGGACAAGACTGGCGTGTTGCCCGTGGCCGTATTAGGGCAGGCGGATCTTGGTCCCGAATCTCTACGACCTTCCGTTCAAGAGTTATGATTGGTCGAAGTGTTTTCCATTGAAATGAATGGGAATTTTCGAAAATTCTTCTAAGTCCAGCCCTAGTTGGTTGTCCAATGGGCCTTTCCTAACCCTAACCAGCCTTGACCAGTGGTGTTTCTGACCCCAACCTGTCCTCTAACCCTAACCCTAACCACAACCCCAAATGAGGGTTGTGGGAGTGGTTATGGTTAGGGTTAGGGTTGTGGTTTGGCCTAGTATTGTGGCAGACTTTGTGTGTAGGGTTTGGTTAGTGTTTTGACTTGGCCTGTGTGCTGGTCTGTGGCTGCTAGGGTTAGGGTTCCGCTAGGTATAGGGTTGATAACCACGATCAGTCATGACCGATCCTTGACTGATCCTATAAGTGAGTCCTTTCTGGTACTTCTGGGTACTGCAGGTGTCTGAAATTGGCTGTACTGACTAATTGGGACACCCCGGTTCGAATGGTGGTGGTCTTGGGGTCGTGTGACCTTCCGTTCGGGAGCTACATCCGTTTTGGACAGGAAATGGGCTGTATCTCGGGAACGGAAGGTCGTAGAGAGTCGGGGACAAGACTGGCGTGTTGCCCGTGGCCGTATTAGGGCAGGCGGATCTTGGTCCCGAATCTCTACGACCTTCCGTTCAAGAGTTATGATTGGTCGAAGTGTTTTCCATTGAAATGAATGGGAATTTTCGAAAATTCTTCTAAGTCCAGCCCTAGTTGGTTGTCCAATGGGCCTTTCCTAACCCTAACCAGCCTTGACCAGTGGTGTTTCTGACCCCAACCTGTCCTCTAACCCTAACCCTAACCACAACCCCAAATGAGGGTTGTGGGAGTGGTTATGGTTAGGGTTAGGGTTGTGGTTTGGCCTAGTATTGTGGCAGACTTTGTGTGTAGGGTTTGGTTAGTGTTTTGACTTGGCCTGTGTGCTGGTCTGTGGCTGCTAGGGTTAGGGTTCCGCTAGGTATAGGGTTGATAACCACGATCAGTCATGACCGATCCTTGACTGATCCTATAAGTGAGTCCTTTCTGGTACTTCTGGGTACTGCAGGTGTCTGAAATTGGCTGTACTGACTAATTGGGACACCCCGGTTCGAATGGTGGTGGTCTTGGGGTCGTGTGACCTTCCGTTCGGGAGCTACATCCGTTTTGGACAGGAAATGGGCTGTATCTCGGGAACGGAAGGTCGTAGAGAGTCGGGGACAAGACTGGCGTGTTGCCCGTGGCCGTATTAGGGCAGGCGGATCTTGGTCCCGAATCTCTACGACCTTCCGTTCAAGAGTTATGATTGGTCGAAGTGTTTTCCATTGAAATGAATGGGAATTTTCGAAAATTCTTCTAAGTCCAGCCCTAGTTGGTTGTCCAATGGGCCTTTCCTAACCCTAACCAGCCTTGACCAGTGGTGTTTCTGACCCCAACCTGTCCTCTAACCCTAACCCTAACCACAACCCCAAATGAGGGTTGTGGGAGTGGTTATGGTTAGGGTTAGGGTTGTGGTTTGGCCTAGTATTGTGGCAGACTTTGTGTGTAGGGTTTGGTTAGTGTTTTGACTTGGCCTGTGTGCTGGTCTGTGGCTGCTAGGGTTAGGGTTAGGGTATAGGGATGATAACCACGATCGGTCATGACTGATCCTCGACCGATCCTATAAGTGAGTCCTTTCTGGTACTTGTGGGTACTGCAGGTAAGTGAAATTGGCTGTACTGACTAATTGGGACACCCCGGTTCGAATGGTGGTGGTCTTGGGGTCGTGTGACCTTCCGTTCGGGAGCTACATCCGTTTTGGACAGGAAATGGGCTGTATCTCGGGAACGGAAGGTCGTAGAGAGTCGGGGACAAGACTGGCGTGTTGCCCGTGGCCATATTAGGGCAGGCGGATCTTGGTTTGGAAGCTCTACGACCTTCCGTTCAAGAGTTATGATTGGTCAAAGTGTTTTCCATTGAAATGAATGGGAATTTTGGAAAATTCTTCTAAGTCCAGCCCTAGTTGACTGTCCATTGGGCCTTTCCTAACCCTAACCAGGCTTGACCTCTGGTGTTTCTGACCCTAACCTGTCCTGTAACCCTAATCCTAACCATAACCCCCAATTAGGGTTGTGGGAGTGGTTATGGTTAGGGTTTGGGTTGTGGGAGTGGTTGTGATTAGGGTTAGGGTTAGGGTTAGGGTTAGGGTTAGGGTTAGGGTTAGGGTTAGGGTTAGGTATAGGGTTGATAACCACGATCAGTCATGACCGATCCTTGACTGATCCTATAAGTGAGTCCTTTCTGGTACTTCTGGGTACTGCAGGTGTCTGAAATTGGCTGTACTGACTAATTGGGACACCCCGGTTCGAATGGTGGTGGTCTTGGGGTCGTGTGACCTTCCGTTCGGGAGCTACATCCGTTTTGGACAGGAAATGGGCTGTATCTCGGGAACGGAAGGTCGTAGAGAGTCGGGGACAAGACTGGCGTGTTGCCCGTGGCCGTATTAGGGCAGGCGGATCTTGGTCCCGAATCTCTACGACCTTCCGTTCAAGAGTTATGATTGGTCGAAGTGTTTTCCATTGAAATGAATGGGAATTTTCGAAAATTCTTCTAAGTCCAGCCCTAGTTGGTTGTCCAATGGGCCTTTCCTAACCCTAACCAGCCTTGACCAGTGGTGTTTCTGACCCCAACCTGTCCTCTAACCCTAACCCTAACCACAACCCCAAATGAGGGTTGTGGGAGTGGTTATGGTTAGGGTTAGGGTTGTGGTTTGGCCTAGTATTGTGGCAGACTTTGTGTGTAGGGTTTGGTTAGTGTTTTGACTTGGCCTGTGTGCTGGTCTGTGGCTGCTAGGGTTAGGGTTCCGCTAGGTATAGGGTTGATAACCACGATCAGTCATGACCGATCCTTGACTGATCCTATAAGTGAGTCCTTTCTGGTACTTCTGGGTACTGCAGGTGTCTGAAATTGGCTGTACTGACTAATTGGGACACCCCGGTTCGAATGGTGGTGGTCTTGGGGTCGTGTGACCTTCCGTTCGGGTTAGGGTTAGGGTTAGGGTTAGGGTTAGGGTTAGGGTTAGGGTTAGGGTTAGGGTTAGGGTTAGGGTTAGGTATAGGGTTGATAACCACGATCAGTCATGACCGATCCTTGACTGATCCTATAAGTGAGTCCTTTCTGGTACTTCTGGGTACTGCAGGTGTCTGAAATTGGCTGTACTGACTAATTGGGACACCCCGGTTCGAATGGTGGTGGTCTTGGGGTCGTGTGACCTTCCGTTCGGGAGCTACATCCGTTTTGGACAGGAAATGGGCTGTATCTCGGGAACGGAAGGTCGTAGAGAGTCGGGGACAAGACTGGCGTGTTGCCCGTGGCCGTATTAGGGCAGGCGGATCTTGGTCCCGAATCTCTACGACCTTCCGTTCAAGAGTTATGATTGGTCGAAGTGTTTTCCATTGAAATGAATGGGAATTTTCGAAAATTCTTCTAAGTCCAGCCCTAGTTGGTTGTCCAATGGGCCTTTCCTAACCCTAACCAGCCTTGACCAGTGGTGTTTCTGACCCCAACCTGTCCTCTAACCCTAACCCTAACCACAACCCCAAATGAGGGTTGTGGGAGTGGTTATGGTTAGGGTTAGGGTTGTGGTTTGGCCTAGTATTGTGGCAGACTTTGTGTGTAGGGTTTGGTTAGTGTTTTGACTTGGCCTGTGTGCTGGTCTGTGGCTGCTAGGGTTAGGGTTAGGGTATAGGGATGATAACCACGATCGGTCATGACTGATCCTCGACCGATCCTATAAGTGAGTCCTTTCTGGTACTTGTGGGTACTGCAGGTAAGTGAAATTGGCTGTACTGACTAATTGGGACACCCCGGTTCGAATGGTGGTGGTCTTGGGGTCGTGTGACCTTCCGTTCGGGAGCTACATCCGTTTTGGACAGGAAATGGGCTGTATCTCGGGAACGGAAGGTCGTAGAGAGTCGGGGACAAGACTGGCGTGTTGCCCGTGGCCATATTAGGGCAGGCGGATCTTGGTTTGGAAGCTCTACGACCTTCCGTTCAAGAGTTATGATTGGTCAAAGTGTTTTCCATTGAAATGAATGGGAATTTTGGAAAATTCTTCTAAGTCCAGCCCTAGTTGACTGTCCATTGGGCCTTTCCTAACCCTAACCAGGCTTGACCTCTGGTGTTTCTGACCCTAACCTGTCCTGTAACCCTAATCCTAACCATAACCCCCAATTAGGGTTGTGGGAGTGGTTATGGTTAGGGTTTGGGTTGTGGGAGTGGTTGTGATTAGGGTTAGGGTTAGGGTTAGGGTTAGGGTTAGGGTTAGGGTTAGGGTTAGGGTTAGGTATAGGGTTGATAACCACGATCAGTCATGACCGATCCTTGACTGATCCTATAAGTGAGTCCTTTCTGGTACTTCTGGGTACTGCAGGTGTCTGAAATTGGCTGTACTGACTAATTGGGACACCCCGGTTCGAATGGTGGTGGTCTTGGGGTCGTGTGACCTTCCGTTCGGGAGCTACATCCGTTTTGGACAGGAAATGGGCTGTATCTCGGGAACGGAAGGTCGTAGAGAGTCGGGGACAAGACTGGCGTGTTGCCCGTGGCCGTATTAGGGCAGGCGGATCTTGGTCCCGAATCTCTACGACCTTCCGTTCAAGAGTTATGATTGGTCGAAGTGTTTTCCATTGAAATGAATGGGAATTTTCGAAAATTCTTCTAAGTCCAGCCCTAGTTGGTTGTCCAATGGGCCTTTCCTAACCCTAACCAGCCTTGACCAGTGGTGTTTCTGACCCCAACCTGTCCTCTAACCCTAACCCTAACCACAACCCCAAATGAGGGTTGTGGGAGTGGTTATGGTTAGGGTTAGGGTTGTGGTTTGGCCTAGTATTGTGGCAGACTTTGTGTGTAGGGTTTGGTTAGTGTTTTGACTTGGCCTGTGTGCTGGTCTGTGGCTGCTAGGGTTAGGGTTAGGGTATAGGGATGATAACCACGATCGGTCATGACTGATCCTCGACCGATCCTATAAGGGTTAGGGTTAGGGTTAGGGTTAGGGTTAGGGTTAGGGTTAGGGTTAGGGTTAGGGTTAGGGTTAGGGTTAGGGTTAGGGTTAGGGTTAGGGTTAGGGTTAGGGTTAGGGTTAGGGTTAGGGTTAGGGTTAGGGTTAGGGTTAGGGTTAGGGTTAGGGTTAGGGTTAGGGTTAGGGTTAGGGTTAGGGTTAGGGTTAGGGTTAGGGTTAGGTATAGGGTTGATAACCACGATCAGTCATGACCGATCCTTGACTGATCCTATAAGTGAGTCCTTTCTGGTACTTCTGGGTACTGCAGGTGTCTGAAATTGGCTGTACTGACTAATTGGGACACCCCGGTTCGAATGGTGGTGGTCTTGGGGTCGTGTGACCTTCCGTTCGGGAGCTACATCCGTTTTGGACAGGAAATGGGCTGTATCTCGGGAACGGAAGGTCGTAGAGAGTCGGGGACAAGACTGGCGTGTTGCCCGTGGCCGTATTAGGGCAGGCGGATCTTGGTCCCGAATCTCTACGACCTTCCGTTCAAGAGTTATGATTGGTCGAAGTGTTTTCCATTGAAATGAATGGGAATTTTCGAAAATTCTTCTAAGTCCAGCCCTAGTTGGTTGTCCAATGGGCCTTTCCTAACCCTAACCAGCCTTGACCAGTGGTGTTTCTGACCCCAACCTGTCCTCTAACCCTAACCCTAACCACAACCCCAAATGAGGGTTGTGGGAGTGGTTATGGTTAGGGTTAGGGTTGTGGTTTGGCCTAGTATTGTGGCAGACTTTGTGTGTAGGGTTTGGTTAGTGTTTTGACTTGGCCTGTGTGCTGGTCTGTGGCTGCTAGGGTTAGGGTTCCGCTAGGTATAGGGTTGATAACCACGATCAGTCATGACCGATCCTTGACTGATCCTATAAGTGAGTCCTTTCTGGTACTTCTGGGTACTGCAGGTGTCTGAAATTGGCTGTACTGACTAATTGGGACACCCCGGTTCGAATGGTGGTGGTCTTGGGGTCGTGTGACCTTCCGTTCGGGTTAGGGTTAGGGTTAGGGTTAGGGTTAGGGTTAGGGTTAGGGTTAGGGTTAGGGTTAGGGTTAGGGTTAGGTATAGGGTTGATAACCACGATCAGTCATGACCGATCCTTGACTGATCCTATAAGTGAGTCCTTTCTGGTACTTCTGGGTACTGCAGGTGTCTGAAATTGGCTGTACTGACTAATTGGGACACCCCGGTTCGAATGGTGGTGGTCTTGGGGTCGTGTGACCTTCCGTTCGGGAGCTACATCCGTTTTGGACAGGAAATGGGCTGTATCTCGGGAACGGAAGGTCGTAGAGAGTCGGGGACAAGACTGGCGTGTTGCCCGTGGCCGTATTAGGGCAGGCGGATCTTGGTCCCGAATCTCTACGACCTTCCGTTCAAGAGTTATGATTGGTCGAAGTGTTTTCCATTGAAATGAATGGGAATTTTCGAAAATTCTTCTAAGTCCAGCCCTAGTTGGTTGTCCAATGGGCCTTTCCTAACCCTAACCAGCCTTGACCAGTGGTGTTTCTGACCCCAACCTGTCCTCTAACCCTAACCCTAACCACAACCCCAAATGAGGGTTGTGGGAGTGGTTATGGTTAGGGTTAGGGTTGTGGTTTGGCCTAGTATTGTGGCAGACTTTGTGTGTAGGGTTTGGTTAGTGTTTTGACTTGGCCTGTGTGCTGGTCTGTGGCTGCTAGGGTTAGGGTTAGGGTATAGGGATGATAACCACGATCGGTCATGACTGATCCTCGACCGATCCTATAAGTGAGTCCTTTCTGGTACTTGTGGGTACTGCAGGTAAGTGAAATTGGCTGTACTGACTAATTGGGACACCCCGGTTCGAATGGTGGTGGTCTTGGGGTCGTGTGACCTTCCGTTCGGGAGCTACATCCGTTTTGGACAGGAAATGGGCTGTATCTCGGGAACGGAAGGTCGTAGAGAGTCGGGGACAAGACTGGCGTGTTGCCCGTGGCCATATTAGGGCAGGCGGATCTTGGTTTGGAAGCTCTACGACCTTCCGTTCAAGAGTTATGATTGGTCAAAGTGTTTTCCATTGAAATGAATGGGAATTTTGGAAAATTCTTCTAAGTCCAGCCCTAGTTGACTGTCCATTGGGCCTTTCCTAACCCTAACCAGGCTTGACCTCTGGTGTTTCTGACCCTAACCTGTCCTGTAACCCTAATCCTAACCATAACCCCCAATTAGGGTTGTGGGAGTGGTTATGGTTAGGGTTTGGGTTGTGGGAGTGGTTGTGATTAGGGTTAGGGTTAGGGTTAGGGTTAGGGTTAGGGTTAGGGTTAGGGTTAGGGTTAGGTATAGGGTTGATAACCACGATCAGTCATGACCGATCCTTGACTGATCCTATAAGTGAGTCCTTTCTGGTACTTCTGGGTACTGCAGGTGTCTGAAATTGGCTGTACTGACTAATTGGGACACCCCGGTTCGAATGGTGGTGGTCTTGGGGTCGTGTGACCTTCCGTTCGGGAGCTACATCCGTTTTGGACAGGAAATGGGCTGTATCTCGGGAACGGAAGGTCGTAGAGAGTCGGGGACAAGACTGGCGTGTTGCCCGTGGCCGTATTAGGGCAGGCGGATCTTGGTCCCGAATCTCTACGACCTTCCGTTCAAGAGTTATGATTGGTCGAAGTGTTTTCCATTGAAATGAATGGGAATTTTCGAAAATTCTTCTAAGTCCAGCCCTAGTTGGTTGTCCAATGGGCCTTTCCTAACCCTAACCAGCCTTGACCAGTGGTGTTTCTGACCCCAACCTGTCCTCTAACCCTAACCCTAACCACAACCCCAAATGAGGGTTGTGGGAGTGGTTATGGTTAGGGTTAGGGTTGTGGTTTGGCCTAGTATTGTGGCAGACTTTGTGTGTAGGGTTTGGTTAGTGTTTTGACTTGGCCTGTGTGCTGGTCTGTGGCTGCTAGGGTTAGGGTTAGGGTATAGGGATGATAACCACGATCGGTCATGACTGATCCTCGACCGATCCTATAAGGGTTAGGGTTAGGGTTAGGGTTAGGGTTAGGGTTAGGGTTAGGGTTAGGGTTAGGGTTAGGGTTAGGGTTAGGGTTAGGGTTAGGGTTAGGGTTAGGGTTAGGGTTAGGGTTAGGGTTAGGGTTAGGGTTAGGGTTAGGGTTAGGGTTAGGGTTAGGGTTAGGGTTAGGGTTAGGGTTAGGGTTAGGGTTAGGGTTAGGGTTAGGGTTAGGGTTAGGTATAGGGTTGATAACCACGATCAGTCATGACCGATCCTTGACTGATCCTATAAGTGAGTCCTTTCTGGTACTTCTGGGTACTGCAGGTGTCTGAAATTGGCTGTACTGACTAATTGGGACACCCCGGTTCGAATGGTGGTGGTCTTGGGGTCGTGTGACCTTCCGTTCGGGAGCTACATCCGTTTTGGACAGGAAATGGGCTGTATCTCGGGAACGGAAGGTCGTAGAGAGTCGGGGACAAGACTGGCGTGTTGCCCGTGGCCGTATTAGGGCAGGCGGATCTTGGTCCCGAATCTCTACGACCTTCCGTTCAAGAGTTATGATTGGTCGAAGTGTTTTCCATTGAAATGAATGGGAATTTTCGAAAATTCTTCTAAGTCCAGCCCTAGTTGGTTGTCCAATGGGCCTTTCCTAACCCTAACCAGCCTTGACCAGTGGTGTTTCTGACCCCAACCTGTCCTCTAACCCTAACCCTAACCACAACCCCAAATGAGGGTTGTGGGAGTGGTTATGGTTAGGGTTAGGGTTGTGGTTTGGCCTAGTATTGTGGCAGACTTTGTGTGTAGGGTTTGGTTAGTGTTTTGACTTGGCCTGTGTGCTGGTCTGTGGCTGCTAGGGTTAGGGTTCCGCTAGGTATAGGGTTGATAACCACGATCAGTCATGACCGATCCTTGACTGATCCTATAAGTGAGTCCTTTCTGGTACTTCTGGGTACTGCAGGTGTCTGAAATTGGCTGTACTGACTAATTGGGACACCCCGGTTCGAATGGTGGTGGTCTTGGGGTCGTGTGACCTTCCGTTCGGGTTAGGGTTAGGGTTAGGGTTAGGGTTAGGGTTAGGGTTAGGGTTAGGGTTAGGGTTAGGGTTAGGGTTAGGTATAGGGTTGATAACCACGATCAGTCATGACCGATCCTTGACTGATCCTATAAGTGAGTCCTTTCTGGTACTTCTGGGTACTGCAGGTGTCTGAAATTGGCTGTACTGACTAATTGGGACACCCCGGTTCGAATGGTGGTGGTCTTGGGGTCGTGTGACCTTCCGTTCGGGAGCTACATCCGTTTTGGACAGGAAATGGGCTGTATCTCGGGAACGGAAGGTCGTAGAGAGTCGGGGACAAGACTGGCGTGTTGCCCGTGGCCGTATTAGGGCAGGCGGATCTTGGTCCCGAATCTCTACGACCTTCCGTTCAAGAGTTATGATTGGTCGAAGTGTTTTCCATTGAAATGAATGGGAATTTTCGAAAATTCTTCTAAGTCCAGCCCTAGTTGGTTGTCCAATGGGCCTTTCCTAACCCTAACCAGCCTTGACCAGTGGTGTTTCTGACCCCAACCTGTCCTCTAACCCTAACCCTAACCACAACCCCAAATGAGGGTTGTGGGAGTGGTTATGGTTAGGGTTAGGGTTGTGGTTTGGCCTAGTATTGTGGCAGACTTTGTGTGTAGGGTTTGGTTAGTGTTTTGACTTGGCCTGTGTGCTGGTCTGTGGCTGCTAGGGTTAGGGTTAGGGTATAGGGATGATAACCACGATCGGTCATGACTGATCCTCGACCGATCCTATAAGTGAGTCCTTTCTGGTACTTGTGGGTACTGCAGGTAAGTGAAATTGGCTGTACTGACTAATTGGGACACCCCGGTTCGAATGGTGGTGGTCTTGGGGTCGTGTGACCTTCCGTTCGGGAGCTACATCCGTTTTGGACAGGAAATGGGCTGTATCTCGGGAACGGAAGGTCGTAGAGAGTCGGGGACAAGACTGGCGTGTTGCCCGTGGCCATATTAGGGCAGGCGGATCTTGGTTTGGAAGCTCTACGACCTTCCGTTCAAGAGTTATGATTGGTCAAAGTGTTTTCCATTGAAATGAATGGGAATTTTGGAAAATTCTTCTAAGTCCAGCCCTAGTTGACTGTCCATTGGGCCTTTCCTAACCCTAACCAGGCTTGACCTCTGGTGTTTCTGACCCTAACCTGTCCTGTAACCCTAATCCTAACCATAACCCCCAATTAGGGTTGTGGGAGTGGTTATGGTTAGGGTTTGGGTTGTGGGAGTGGTTGTGATTAGGGTTAGGGTTAGGGTTAGGGTTAGGGTTAGGGTTAGGGTTAGGGTTAGGGTTAGGTATAGGGTTGATAACCACGATCAGTCATGACCGATCCTTGACTGATCCTATAAGTGAGTCCTTTCTGGTACTTCTGGGTACTGCAGGTGTCTGAAATTGGCTGTACTGACTAATTGGGACACCCCGGTTCGAATGGTGGTGGTCTTGGGGTCGTGTGACCTTCCGTTCGGGAGCTACATCCGTTTTGGACAGGAAATGGGCTGTATCTCGGGAACGGAAGGTCGTAGAGAGTCGGGGACAAGACTGGCGTGTTGCCCGTGGCCGTATTAGGGCAGGCGGATCTTGGTCCCGAATCTCTACGACCTTCCGTTCAAGAGTTATGATTGGTCGAAGTGTTTTCCATTGAAATGAATGGGAATTTTCGAAAATTCTTCTAAGTCCAGCCCTAGTTGGTTGTCCAATGGGCCTTTCCTAACCCTAACCAGCCTTGACCAGTGGTGTTTCTGACCCCAACCTGTCCTCTAACCCTAACCCTAACCACAACCCCAAATGAGGGTTGTGGGAGTGGTTATGGTTAGGGTTAGGGTTGTGGTTTGGCCTAGTATTGTGGCAGACTTTGTGTGTAGGGTTTGGTTAGTGTTTTGACTTGGCCTGTGTGCTGGTCTGTGGCTGCTAGGGTTAGGGTTAGGGTATAGGGATGATAACCACGATCGGTCATGACTGATCCTCGACCGATCCTATAAGGGTTAGGGTTAGGGTTAGGGTTAGGGTTAGGGTTAGGGTTAGGGTTAGGGTTAGGGTTAGGGTTAGGGTTAGGGTTAGGGTTAGGGTTAGGGTTAGGGTTAGGGTTAGGGTTAGGGTTAGGGTTAGGGTTAGGGTTAGGGTTAGGGTTAGGGTTAGGGTTAGGGTTAGGGTTAGGGTTAGGGTTAGGGTTAGGGTTAGGGTTAGGGTTAGGGTTAGGTATAGGGTTGATAACCACGATCAGTCATGACCGATCCTTGACTGATCCTATAAGTGAGTCCTTTCTGGTACTTCTGGGTACTGCAGGTGTCTGAAATTGGCTGTACTGACTAATTGGGACACCCCGGTTCGAATGGTGGTGGTCTTGGGGTCGTGTGACCTTCCGTTCGGGAGCTACATCCGTTTTGGACAGGAAATGGGCTGTATCTCGGGAACGGAAGGTCGTAGAGAGTCGGGGACAAGACTGGCGTGTTGCCCGTGGCCGTATTAGGGCAGGCGGATCTTGGTCCCGAATCTCTACGACCTTCCGTTCAAGAGTTATGATTGGTCGAAGTGTTTTCCATTGAAATGAATGGGAATTTTCGAAAATTCTTCTAAGTCCAGCCCTAGTTGGTTGTCCAATGGGCCTTTCCTAACCCTAACCAGCCTTGACCAGTGGTGTTTCTGACCCCAACCTGTCCTCTAACCCTAACCCTAACCACAACCCCAAATGAGGGTTGTGGGAGTGGTTATGGTTAGGGTTAGGGTTGTGGTTTGGCCTAGTATTGTGGCAGACTTTGTGTGTAGGGTTTGGTTAGTGTTTTGACTTGGCCTGTGTGCTGGTCTGTGGCTGCTAGGGTTAGGGTTCCGCTAGGTATAGGGTTGATAACCACGATCAGTCATGACCGATCCTTGACTGATCCTATAAGTGAGTCCTTTCTGGTACTTCTGGGTACTGCAGGTGTCTGAAATTGGCTGTACTGACTAATTGGGACACCCCGGTTCGAATGGTGGTGGTCTTGGGGTCGTGTGACCTTCCGTTCGGGTTAGGGTTAGGGTTAGGGTTAGGGTTAGGGTTAGGGTTAGGGTTAGGGTTAGGGTTAGGGTTAGGGTTAGGTATAGGGTTGATAACCACGATCAGTCATGACCGATCCTTGACTGATCCTATAAGTGAGTCCTTTCTGGTACTTCTGGGTACTGCAGGTGTCTGAAATTGGCTGTACTGACTAATTGGGACACCCCGGTTCGAATGGTGGTGGTCTTGGGGTCGTGTGACCTTCCGTTCGGGAGCTACATCCGTTTTGGACAGGAAATGGGCTGTATCTCGGGAACGGAAGGTCGTAGAGAGTCGGGGACAAGACTGGCGTGTTGCCCGTGGCCGTATTAGGGCAGGCGGATCTTGGTCCCGAATCTCTACGACCTTCCGTTCAAGAGTTATGATTGGTCGAAGTGTTTTCCATTGAAATGAATGGGAATTTTCGAAAATTCTTCTAAGTCCAGCCCTAGTTGGTTGTCCAATGGGTTAGGGTTAGGGTTAGGGTTAGGGTTAGGGTTAGGGTTAGGGTTAGGGTTAGGGTTAGGGTTAGGGTTAGGGTTAGGGTTAGGGTTAGGGTTAGGGTTAGGGTTAGGGTTAGGGTTAGGGTTAGGGTTAGGGTTAGGGTTAGGGTTAGGGTTAGGGTTAGGGTTAGGGTTAGGGTTAGGGTTAGGGTTAGGGTTAGGGTTAGGGTTAGGGTTAGGGTTAGGGTTAGGGTTAGGGTTAGGGTTAGGGTTAGGGTTAGGGTTAGGGTTAGGGTTAGGGTTAGGGTTAGGGTTAGGGTTAGGGTTAGGGTTAGGGTTAGGGTTAGGGTTAGGGTTAGGGTTAGGGTTAGGGTTAGGGTTAGGGTTAGGGTTAGGGTTAGGGTTAGGGTTAGGGTTAGGGTTAGGGTTAGGGTTAGGGTTAGGGTTAGGGTTAGGGTTAGGGTTAGGGTTAGGGTTAGGGTTAGGGTTAGGGTTAGGGTTAGGGTTAGGGTTAGGGTTAGGGTTAGGGTTAGGGTTAGGGTTAGGGTTAGGGTTAGGGTTAGGGTTAGGGTTAGGGTTAGGGTTAGGGTTAGGGTTAGGGTTAGGGTTAGGGTTAGGGTTAGGGTTAGGGTTAGGGTTAGGGTTAGGGTTAGGGTTAGGGTTAGGGTTAGGGTTAGGGTTAGGGTTAGGGTTAGGGTTAGGGTTAGGGTTAGGGTTAGGGTTAGGGTTAGGGTTAGGGTTAGGGTTAGGGTTAGGGTTAGGGTTAGGGTTAGGGTTAGGGTTAGGGTTAGGGTTAGGGTTAGGGTTAGGGTTAGGGTTAGGGTTAGGGTTAGGGTTAGGGTTAGGGTTAGGGTTAGGGTTAGGGTTAGGGTTAGGGTTAGGGTTAGGGTTAGGGTTAGGGTTAGGGTTAGGGTTAGGGTTAGGGTTAGGGTTAGGGTTAGGGTTAGGGTTAGGGTTAGGGTTAGGGTTAGGGTTAGGGTTAGGGTTAGGGTTAGGGTTAGGGTTAGGGTTAGGGTTAGGGTTAGGGTTAGGGTTAGGGTTAGGGTTAGGGTTAGGGTTAGGGTTAGGGTTAGGGTTAGGGTTAGGGTTAGGGTTAGGGTTAGGGTTAGGGTTAGGGTTAGGGTTAGGGTTAGGGTTAGGGTTAGGGTTAGGGTTAGGGTTAGGGTTAGGGTTAGGGTTAGGGTTAGGGTTAGGGTTAGGGTTAGGGTTAGGGTTAGGGTTAGGGTTAGGGTTAGGGTTAGGGTTAGGGTTAGGGTTAGGGTTAGGGTTAGGGTTAGGGTTAGGGTTAGGGTTAGGGTTAGGGTTAGGGTTAGGGTTAGGGTTAGGGTTAGGGTTAGGGTTAGGGTTAGGGTTAGGGTTAGGGTTAGGGTTAGGGTTAGGGTTAGGGTTAGGGTTAGGGTTCGGTAGGGTACGGGTGAGGGTAGGGTAGGTAGGGTTAGGGTTAGGGTTACGGGTTCGGGATCGGGTTCGGGTTCGGGTTCGGGGAGGGTACGGGTGAGGTTAGGGTTCGGGGTGTCGGGTGAGGGTAGGGGTTTAGGGGGTAGGGTTAGGGTCTGTGGGTTACGGGTACGGGTGGTAGGGAGGGTGAGGGTAGGGGAGGGTTAGGTTAGGGTAAGGGTTAGGGTGGAGGGTAGGGTACGGGTACGGGTAGGTAGGGTTAGGGTACGGGTGAGGGTAGGGATAGGGTTAGGTGTAGGGTTAGGGTGAGGGTTATGGTAGGGAGGTTAGGGTAGGGGTAGGGGTTAGGGTTAGGGTTAGGGTGAGGGTATGTGAGGTAGAGGGTTGTGAACGTTAACGTGGTAACTGTTGAACTGTGAACTGAGGGTACGGGAACTGGAACGGGTACAGGGAACGGTGTACGGGAACGGGTACGGTAACGGTAACGGGAACTGTGAACGTGAACTGTGGAACTGTGGACGTGGAACTGTGTAACGGGAACGGGACTGACGGTGAACTGGAACGTGTGTAACGGGTAACGGGAACTGGTAACTGTAACTGTGATCGGGAACTGTAACGGAGGAACGGGAACTGGAACGGGTAACGTTGAAACGTGAACTGTGGAACGGTACGTGAACTGGGAACGTGAACGTGTAACGTGGAACGGGAACGGGAGGAATCTGGTGAACGGGAACGGGTGACGTGTTGAACGGGAACTTGGTGTACGGGAACGGGGAACGTGAACGGGTAACTTGGAACTTGTGTGAACTGTGAACTGGAACGGGTAACGGGAACTGTTGAACGTGGAACGGTGTTAACTGACGGGAACGGTGGAACGTGTGAACGGGGTACTGTGAAGTACGTGAACGGTAACGTTGAACTGGTAACTGTGAACGGGAACGTGGAACGGGGAACTGGAACGGTGAACGGTGTACGTGTGAACTGTTGAACGGGTACTGTGAACGTTGACTGGGACTGGTCGGTGGTGAACGGTGAACGTGGAACTTGAACTTTAACGGACGGGATCGTTACTTAACTGGTAACGGGAACTGAACGGTGGAACGTGGGAACGGTACGTTAACGGGACGGGAACTGGTAACGGTACGGGTGAACGGTGTGAAAGGGACTGTGAGAACGGTAACTTGTTGTAACTGGAACTGTTGGAACGGACTGTGAACGTTAACTTGTACTTGTAACTTGTAACGGGAACGTGAACTGGTAACGGTGAACGGGAACTGTGTGAACGGTGAACTGGAACTTGAACTGTTTGAACTGTGTGGAACGTTGAGGACGGGAACGTGTGAACTGGTGAACGTTGAACGGGAACTGTGAACGTGTAACTGGGAAACTGGTTGAACTGGGAACGTGGAACTGGTACGTGTACGTTAACGGGAACGTGTACGGAACTTGAACTGGTACGGGGACTTGTTAACGTGTGAACGGGAACGGTGAACTTAACTTGGAACTTTGAACTTTGAACTGGTAACTGGGTACGTGAACGGTACGTAACGTGTGACTGACGTGTAACTGGTAACTGTTGAACGTGTGAACTTTAACTGGTCAACTTTGTAACTTTAACGGGTAACGTGAACTGGAACGTTGGAACTTGAACGTGAACGTTACGTGAACGTTGAACGGTAAACGGTAACGTTGAACGGTGAAACTGGT